>SNQJ01S0064795.1:40825-60660 GCA_010110895.2 Picea sitchensis
GTTAATATTTTTTTATTTAATTTTTTTTTATATATAGTTTTTTTTTAATTTTGTCATGATTTTAGTATTTTTTTTCATATATTTTTTTATTTATTTTCTAAGTTTTATTTAATTGATTTGTTACTATTAAAAAAAAATCAATAATATTGCTTTTTCGTAAAATTTTAAATTTAAAAAAAAAAAAAATAGAATTTAAAAAGTAAGCATTTAAAGATTGATTTGATGATTTTGTTTGCATGATTTTGATTACCACTTTAAAAAAATGTCATTTTAATACCTCAAATTTAAAATTGGTGCTACAAGTAACAGTACATTTCAATTTGATGGTTGATTTTGAGGTTTTGGTTTTAATGGTTTGATGGTTGATTTTGAGGTTTTGGTTTTAATGGTACCAACTGCTAAAAATAAGATTTCAAAATATCTATAAATCTAACATTTTGAAAAGAAAAAAAAATCTATAACGTCATTTTTTTATTTAGGTGTCATTTTTTTATTTAGCTATTGTATGAGTTTTGAAGGCCATGTTTGGAAAATGTTGTAATTTTGACCCCGTTTGAAAAAATGGTGCTACAGGTAACACCAATTTTTTAAATGGGGGTTGATTTTCATGTATGGGCTTTTTGGGCCAGAGTTCTCGTTTTGTGGTCAGAGTTCTCATTAAGTTGGTAACTATGTTGAAAATGTGTTGATACCACTTGTAAGGTACCATATGTTATTATGTAGAGTAAAAATAGAATTG
Organism: Picea sitchensis; assembly: GCA_010110895.2. Lineage (NCBI taxonomy): Eukaryota > Viridiplantae > Streptophyta > Pinopsida > Pinales > Pinaceae > Picea > Picea sitchensis. The sequence continues at coordinate 41,565 of SNQJ01S0064795.1, forward strand.
TTATAACAAGTATCAATAGAAAAAGAAAAATATAGAGCACAATGACACAATTAATTCTAGAAATGATACATTTATTATAACGATATCCACGTTTGCTTACCTGTTGAGTGGGAAACCTACAATAGAGCACATATAAGGTACAAAATGATTCTCAAGAAAAAAAAATTCCATACTTTCTACTTTTAATTATACTATTTCAATATTTTAGAAAAAATTCTAGAGAAATGTCTTTATAGAAGTGGAACTTTCTATTAATTCATATTATTGCATAGGCCTTATTTATTAATGTTTCTCTTTATTATATAGAAAAATATATTATTTCATATACTTGAAGGGTTAGCAATATTAATACTATAACATTTAAGAAAAATGGATCTTCAAATGTAATTTTATGGAAATTATTCACATAAAGAGACATACTTTTTTAAGATATCAGTTTCTTACACACTTTTATTATACATAAAAAGGAATTCACTCTCCATATAAATTGTTCACTTTTTGGTGTTTTGATCTCTAATTTATGAATTGTTCAAATCTATTCACAAAATTTTGTTTGCACCAAAACCTAATACTTAAATACACCATGTGCACCATTTACCAAGTTATCATTTTATATCTTGTTTTTCTTCCAATGTAAGTGCCAATAACAAACATAGTTTCTAATTTGTTCTCAATAACTTTTTCATCAATGTCACCTCGTATTCGTTTTTATTGAGCCACAAACTTAATTTCAATGTCATATACAATTGTTTTAACATATTTCACTTCAAACCATGTTTCCCATTTGTGATGAAAGTTTTAGAGATATGAAATGTGCAACATGGGATCCATATGTTTGTTGTAGCTTAAATGTTGTACAATGTATACGTATCCCATCATGGTTCACGAAATTTCTTTTTTGCATGGTTAATAATTAAGGTTGTCACCCAAACAAAGTGTTTAGTGTGTGTAAATTACCAACTCTTACAATACTTTAAGAATGTAGTTATGGTATGAAAATATTCTATCAAATGTCATTTTTAACACATTGTAAAGAGATAATTGTATTTCAAAGGGTGATTTTTTTTTACATGGTTGATAAATAAGGTTGTTACGTTAGTGTCTATAAATTACCAACAAATTGATTTATTAAATTGTATTATTTATAACCACAAATAATTTATTAATAAAATTACCAAGCTCTCGTTAAAAATGAACCTAATTTTAAATAAGATTATGAACATCAACATGACATGGGTATTACTTCATCGTTAGGTTAAAATGAACCTAATTTTAAACAAGGGAAATAGTGTCTATAAATTACCAACAAATTGATTTATTATGCAAAACAACTAATCCCTGCCTTAACATTTTAATATAATAAATTTACATTTATTAATATTTTTTAATTTATTAATAAAATTACCAAGCTCTAGTTAAAAATGAACTTAATTTTAAATAAGATTATGAACATCAACATGACATGGGTATTACTTCATCGTTAGGTTAAAATGAACCTAATTTTAAACAAGGGAAATAGTGTCTATAAATTACCAACAAATTGATTTATTAAATTGTATTTATAACCACAAATGAATTTATTAATAAAATTACCAAGCTCTCTTTAAAAATGAACCTAATTTTAAATAAGATTATGAACATCAACATGACATGGGTATTACTTCATCATTAGGTTAAAATGAACCTAATTTTAAACAAGGGAAATAGTGTCTATAAATTACCAACAAATTAGTTTGTTAAAAATTGTATTATTTATAATACAAATAATTTATTTACCATAAAGTACCAAGCTCTAGTTAAAAATGAACTTAATTTTAAATAAGATTATGAACATCAACATGACATGGGTATTACTTCATCGTTAGGTTAAAATGAACCTAATTTTAAACAAGGGAAATAGTGTCTATAAATTACCAACAAATTGATTTATTAAATTGTATTATTTACTAATACAAATAATTTATTAATACAAAATTACCAAGCTCTCATTAAAAATGAACCTAATTTTAAATAAGATTATGAACATCAACATGACATGGGTATTACTTCATCGTTAGGTTAAAATGAACCTAATTTTAAACAAGGGAAATAGTGTCTATAAATTACCAACAAATTGATTTATTAAATTGTATTATTTATAACCACAAATAATTTATTAATAAAATTGCAAGCTCTCTTTAAAAATGAACCTAATTTTAAATAAGATTATGAACATCAACATGACATGGGTGCTTCATGGGTGCATTAAAATGAACCCTGTTAAACAAGGAAGTAGTGTCTTTAAATTGCCAACAAATTGATTTATTAAAATTGTATTATTTATAACCACAAATAATTTATTAATAAAGGTACCAAGCTCTGGGTAAAATGAACTTAATTTTAAATAAGATTATGAACATCAACATGACATGGGTATTACTTCATCGTTAGGTTAAAATGAACCTAATTTTAAACAAGGGAAATAGTGTCTATAAATTACCAACAAATTGATTTATTAAATTATATTATTTATAACCACAAATGGATTTTATTAATAAATTACCAAGCTCTCTTTAAAAATGAACCTAATTTTAAATAAGATTATGAACATCAGCATGACATGGGTATTACTTCATCGTTAGGTTAAAATGAACCTAATTTTAAACAAGGGAAATAGTGTCTATAAATTACCAACAAATTGATTTATTAAATTGTATTATTTATAACCACAAATAATTTATTAATAAAATTACCAAACTCTGGTTAAAAATGAACTTAATTTTAAATAAGATTATGAACATCAACATGACATGGGTATTACTTCATCGTTAGGTTAAAATGAACCTAATTTTAAACAAGGGAAATAGTGTCTATAAATTACCAACAAATTGGTTTATTAAATTTATGTTATTTATAACCACAAATAATTTTATTAATAAAATTACTATTTCTCGTTAAAAATGAACCTAATTTTAAATAAGATTATGAACATCAACTTGTATGACATAGTGCTTCATCGTTGGAGTTAAAATGAACCTAATTTTTAAAACAGGGAAATAGTGTCTATAAATTACCAACAAATTGATTTATTAAATTGTATTATTTATAACCACAAATAATTTATTAATGAGTACCAGAAGCTCTCTTTAAAATAACCTAATTTTAAATAAGATTATGAACATCAACATGACATGGGTATTACTTCATCGTTAGGTTAAAATGAACACATGACATGGGTATTACTTCATCGTTAGGTTAAAATGAACCTAATTTTAAACAAGGGAAATAGTGTCTATAAATTACCAACAAATTGATTTATTAAATTGTATTATTTATAACCACAAATAATTTATTAATAAAATTACCAAACTCTAGTTAAAAATGAACCTAATTTTAAATAAGATTATGAACATCAACATGACATGGGTATTACTTCATCGTTAGGTTAAAATGAACCTAATTTTAAACAAGGGAAATAGTGTCTATAAATTACCAACAAATTGATTTATTAAATTATATTATTTATAACCACAAATAATTTATTAATAAAATTACCAAGCTCTCGTTAAAAATAAACCTAATTTTAAATAAGATTATGAACATCAACATGACATGGGTATTACTTCATCGTTAGGTTAAAATGAACGTAATTTTAAACCAGGGAAATAGCTCAAAGCGGTTAGTCGGTTAGTCCTTGCCTCTTGAAAGGAGGTTGTATTTGATTCGTGAGTATAGAGTAGTTCTTAAGTTTGAGGTCGGAAGAAGCCTTCCAAGTCAGAGTGCATGCTTTTCATGTCACGTGAATTTTAAGCTCTGAACCTTACTATCTAGGTGAGCTTACATTTAAGCTTTGAACCGTACTATCCATCTCTGAGCCAGCTACTAGTGAAGTCATTGAGTTTTTAATGGCAATGTGAGATTACTTTAATTTTCTCCTTTGATATATTTAAATTAAATTATTTTTACTTTTATAAATAAATAATGAATCGTGAACACTTATGGTGGTAGCGATGACTCTTAAATCACATCTATATCAAGGCTGCATATATACTTCAGAGCCATCTTAAACTGGGCCATTGTGTAAGATGAGTTTTATGACCAGTAATTATATGTTATGTCGCTGCAGGGAGGAGGATCAAGCTGGCGATGGAGAAGAATATGCATGCTTTTAATTTACTACTTTTTGTTTTAATTCTGATCCATGCCTCTGTAACAAAGGCTACCAATGTGACTGAGCAACAATTGCAAGAGATAGCGAGATGTTCGTGGATGAAAATTCGGATATATCCACCCTCGAAGGGTATACGTTCCACCAAGATGGTCATTTGAAGGCAGGCGAGCTTCATATTGGAATGTTTGAGAAAAAATGGGTACAAATCCTATCCATCTTGCATTTTATTATATTATATGGAAGCTATTTTTCTGTTCATGGCAATGACTCCTCCATTCTATATGTATGTGTTGTGTCGACATAAATTTCACAGAGACTTTCCTGCGAGTACTGTGTTTCCATATGGGACGTCCAGGGAGGGCACGACTGTGCCAGGTCCCACGATCGAAGCCATCCAAGGCGTGGAGATGTTTGTCACATGGGAAAATCATATTCCTCCTCAACATATTCTTTCATGGGATCCAAGCATCGTGATCTCCCAACCCCAACACGGAAGAATCCCCACAGTGGTTCACCTGCATGACGGAATCACTGAGCCCGAAAGCGATGGGAGATGACTGGTGTGGTTTACAACAAGATTCAATGAGACCGGACCCGCCTATACCAAACGTAAATATCACTACGTCAATGTCAAGCATCCCGACAATCTATGGTACCATGACCACGCCCTCAGTCTCACAAGAGAAAATCTCTTAGCCGGTCTTGTAGGCGCCTATATCATTCATAACTCCTTAGTGTAGTGTTCGCTGAAACTTCCGTCAGGTTCCGAATATGACCATAGTCGATAAGAGTTTTGCTAAAGACGGATCCATTTACATGAACTCTATGGGCGAAAACCCCTCCATTCATCCCCAGTGGCAGGTAGAAAACTCTATACATTAATGAGTGGATGCTTCATTGAGATTTATTTTCACGAGACTAATTATGTAAATATGGTGTGTGGAACCAGAGTATTTCGGAGACGCGATAATAGTAAATGGCAAGGTGTGGCCTTATTTGAGAGTGACGAGAAGTAAATATCGTTTTAGAATTGTGAATGCTGGCAACGCCAGGTTTTACAACTTCGCGTTGAGTAACGGAATTTCTATAACTCATATTGGCTCCAACTCTTCCTACTTTCCCAACCACGTGAGGGTTCATAACTTCTTGTTGAGCCCTTCTGAGATTGCAGACTTCATCATCGAATTTTCCAATTCAACTACAGATGAGGTCAGCCTCACTAACAATGTTGCATATCCAGTTACCGAGACACCGAGGGAGTGGAAGAGTGAGGAACAACGCAGTTGGATGCAATATAGAGAATCATGCACATGGTAGAGTGATTGTAGCTCCTGCTAATGACAGGACTTGGAAGAACGTGTTCAAGATGCAGCCTGGATTTATGACAACCATTCTTCTTTGCTTATCTCTCTTGGATTCTCAACAACCTTGTCCCTTTAGCGCTAGTGCTTAACTGAGGTATGTCTATCACTTCCATGTAAGTCTCACCTTTCACTTCCATTGAAACTTCCATTTTAGTGCTTATATGGGCGACTGGATCACCTATATGTTCATTTGTATGTTAACTAAAATAAAACTTGATAGAGGGAAACTTTAGATACTTACAGGTTAATGACGTTGATATCCGTACTTTTTTTAAGAAACGTTTTTCTTAATACCATGTAATTGGTTTTTCAGGTTAAGAGCATAGAACATTGAACGGTGAAAAACAGATGCAGGTCTAGGATGTCTATTCTGGTCTTTTATACTCCTACATTCAAACTCATTGATCTAACTCATCCATGCTTGTTCACAGATTTTATTCAAGCATATTACATGAATATTATATCTGTCATGGAGTGGAGGGAGAGGACTCACTATATCGATATGCCGGTAAAAAACGCTCACATACATAAACAAACACACCAATTGACTGGATGTTTTAGCTCTACACATATAGTTCCTAGTTTACATTTGCAATTTCTACGATAATTAGAATATTTTTTTTTTCAAAAAATACTATAAATATGTGTTGTTCAATATGAATGGAAAACCTTGAATAAGTCGCCCAAATAAACGCATATATCTTCCCTAAAATTATTCGGCAAAATTCACATTATCATGAATACTTGTGCGACCAGATGTACAATTGTCTACCCAAATACACATGGACATTCACACCCGCAGAATGAAATTACAATTGTTGAAACACATCGATGTTTACATCGGTCAAATACAATTACCAACATGAAGAGATAACTTGCAAGGAAGACCTCGAGGAATAACTTGCGAGAGGGGTGTTGAGGAAAATATATGAAATGATCTTACTCAAGTATTTTCAGATTTTGCTTGGCTAAAGAAAAATAGATGGGAATGTCACCCTATGTTTATAGTCATAAAAAATAATATCCTAACTCACAAGTATTGATTACAGGTGCTTAGGCTAGTCTTTTTATAAATAAAAGCTTGCTGGAAAATTCATTATTTATATAATTTTCTAAATATAATAATTGATGAAATAAATGTAGAGACGGAAGTAAAGACACCAAGATGATAATCAAGATATATGAGACATAAAGAAATCCTTTATTCCATTCCAATTCACCAAACAGTTATTCTTTTTACAAATTTTTGTGAAGAAGTTTTGGAACAAAGTCAAATTAGACATCCCCGATGAAAAATACAAAAGGACCTATCAAATAGAATAAAAAAAAATGAACTCTAAAAGCTAGACCAACTTGCCACATATTTCTGCCCACTCGACTATGCACAATAGCCTTTGTCAGTCATGAAAACTAATTCAAAAACATACAAGTCTACACAAACTATCAAAGATAGATCAACACTTCTGAAAAGCAAGTGTTTGAATGATGTAATTCATCCCTGAATATTGTTGTCTACAATAAGACCCTGCTATCATAAAAAAATATGTAGGTTTATGATCAATTAAGGAATGAATGAAACTGAACTATCTCAACATAAACTCAAAGAACAAACCTTAGTATAATTCTCCTTCTATCCTCCTTTTGTTCCTCCCTTTCCTTTTTCCTTTAAGCAATTATAATTGGTTGAAGTAGTTGAAATACCTCATTAGCTAAGTTAACTAAAAGCTCAACTAACGTTTTAGTTAGGGGAAAAGTAATAAATCATAATAAGGGTTATAAATAAATAATAACTGTTAAGTGGGACCCCTTGTGACTCTCATTTAACTCTTAACAATCATAACATAACTAGTTAATTAAGGAAAACACTCCTCCTTATGACTCCCATCATCACATTCACATTTGACAATTTATCTCATTGATATTTGAAATCATTTTCAAAAATATATTACTCATATATCCAAAGAAAACACGTTGTCCAAAACTTTTGAAGTCAACTGTCATCAACAATAAATAAAATTAAACTCAAAAACCATATTTTCCACTCTGAGATGCAATATTTCCTTGGTTGTTGCTGTCACCCTTCGATTTCTCTGAATTTTCCTTTGGATGCACTGAGCCTTTAGGCCTAATCTCGTTGATCACATGAGAACAATCATCCCTCAAATGCATCCAGGAAGATACAGATTTATCAGAGTCATTGGAGGGTGACGAAGGAGAAGCAATGTATTTTCCTTTGCCAGGGGCATGGTGGTCCTCATTTTTCAATCTTTTGCTAGCATGGGAGGATTTCACTGGTGAGTGGGCAAGGGTTGCTTGTACAATCTGATTGTTAGGCGGGGGAGGAGGTAAAGACAAATTGGGCCAGCCATGATGTTGGGAGACTGTCTTGTGGACAATCTCTTGCCATCCATCATTTTCGGGAACCTGAGGTTGCAATGAGACATGAGGGGGTACGAGAATACCATGGGCTTGTGGAACTTGGAAGGGAGGCCTTTTAGGCCTCAGTTGGACCACTCCTTACCCAATCCAATCGAAAAAACCGGCCTAAAATAGTTGGCCTAACTCTTGCGAGCCATCATCAAAGTGTATGGAGAATCTTGGCCTTCTTGGGCCTTTGTTCCAATTACATCTCCCTCAATTTCCTCGCCATGGCTACCTCAGCTGAAAAACCTCATTCATGCATGCATGATTGATTCGCAAATAGTTCATTTACAACCATACATGACAAATCCTTAAAAATATGAAATAGACTTTGGCTCAACAACATATCAGACTCATGCAATCCAATCCATACAAATTGTTTAACAATTGTCAATGAGCAGGGGGTGAACAAAAGGTCTTGGGATGTGCGAGGGTTTTTTATTGAGTGAAAAAATGATAAAATTAGGGGGAAAATAATCATGGGTACTGCTCAAAGACAACAAACAATCAACTGTAATGCAAACCAAAGAAATTATCACTGCGATCCAACCAAGAAACTGTGATTTCAAAATGCTTCAATACATAATTCTTTGTAACTGTAATTAAATTTTAAGAACATGGAGTGAAAAATGAATGTGGGAAGGTGATGGGGTTATAATTAGTGAAAAGTCAAAAAAATGGTAGGGAAAGAGAGCGGATATTGTTCACAAAATTAATTAAGTAATCCATAACACCATTTTATATCAAATGTAAAAATAAATAACACCAATCCAATAATCACTGTGATCAAATGAAAAACTATTGTGTATAATTCAATCAATTCTATGCATTATCTTGCTCATTATTTGCAATCAGATCTTTAAAACAGTGTCATCAAAACAAGACAATACGCATCCCACAACAACCTGTAGTAGAATTTTGTTCCTTCTCATTTTACCATTTAATGTCTCAAAACAATTCCCAAATGAATACACAATCACGTATTTCCACTATGTTCAGCGTCAACTCATCAACCACTACCCATGCATTATTTCAATCATCAAATATAGACACAAAAGTCATGCTCGATTTCGTCTTTTAATTCATTTAATAATTAAATTGTAATGAGGTTATATTGTCACATAACCTATACCTATCTCTGTTATGACGCACATATCAGGAAACCAAATACAACCATCAATATTTTAATTGCAAAGAGCCTGATTTTCCATTTAAACACACAGACAACAATCACCACTTCAACTCAAACTATGTTGTGGAATACACAAACCATTCGACAAAATGTAAGATCATTTATGTGACTGTACATATCTAATTACTCTAAACCTAAACATCCATAATGTTGGGCTATGAATCCAATACAATGAGACAGCAACAGTATGCATGATCTCATCTCATAAATTGATCAAATTGTAACAAAACCATATTATTTTAAAAACCCGTGACCATCTCTAATGGCGCAATCAAATAATATCCATAGCCTATATAGTGGATGGACATGCCATAATTACCACGATTGAAATGCTCACATTGTCAATTTAAAACACACAGTCACAACAACCATCAACTCAACATAACATGCGAAAGGAAGCCCACAAAACCAATGCATCATGCACGAATCGTCGTTGTGACTTAATCAATTATAACTAATGTCGAGTTAACAATTGAAATGTCATAATAACCAATGCAGTGACTAAATACCAAAACCAACACCACTATCAACATAATCCACAGCGACGAGCCAGTAATTGAGACTGTCGATAATACACCACCAATTCATAACAATCAACATCATACCTCATCAGGGGATCAAATTTTGCTCAAAAAATACAAGTGCTCGGAATCGATTCAAATCAAACGAGAGCGTAGGCCTCGTCATTGAAAACCCAACACAACTCGTTTCGTCTCAAACGGACGTCGGGAGTGAGAGATATTGCAATCTGTTCAGAATGTCAAATAGGCAAAAAAAAAAGGACGCTGACTGTACAGTCCATACAGTCCATACACGCTGACGTGGCAGGGTCGTACGACCATACGCTGACATGACATGTGATGATGTGGCAGTGTTTGGTTGGTAGCTGAGGGAGAATGGTATTCTAACACGTGGCATCGTTTGGACAAGTGATTGGGTGCCACGTGGCCCGGTCACAGGCTGCCACGTGGCACCCCGGTATTGGTTGTTGGTTTGTTTATTAAAATTTTGTGGAGTTCGTGGGGGTCAAACCCCGAAACTCCCCCATGGCTATATGATTTGGTAGAGTGTGGGCTACCACTAGCCCACACCGTAGTCCTTGTTATGTACACGAGCTTTTATGTATTTGAATTTGAATATTGTAATATTTGACGGGGGGTCGGGCCGGGGCTTAGCCCCGAACCATGGTCATATTATTTGTTATATATATGCGACCATACTTGTTGGTAAATGGTGCGTGTTTAAAATATAGCTGTGGTTTTATTGTATGCCATATGACCTTTGGCTACATGGAAATGCGCACGGAGTTTTGGTTTCAAACAGTTGTAAAACTACCCGCTATTTGTCACTATTTTATTTGCCAATAAACGGTTAGCCCTTTTGTAAATTCGTGTGGTCGTATGGACCCTCACGTGCCCAAGTGCTAGGAAGTTAGGGGCTGGCACGCCCATAATCGTCCTACAGTTCGCACCGTTGGTGCGGTTGCGCCCGGTGCTGGGTTTTCACGCTTTAAATTGCGTGTGTGCTAGGTTCATGGAACAAGGGTGTGTTTTGTAGATGCAGAGACAACAAGCTTGAACGGGGGACTTCCAGGAGGCCTAACTTCTTCGTTTTTTGACCGATTGAGGTGCCGAAAAAGCCCAGCTAAGGGTTTTTGGACGCTCTGAATCCATTGGAGCAGTCTGTTGGTCAGTTTGAGCATTGTAAGACATGTTTTTGAGCACTTTGAACAATTAATAATAATGATCCATTGGAAGTTGGACCAGGAGATGTAGCCCAAGAGAGGGGTGAACTCCTTTATCAATTGTTGTGTTTACGTGCTTATGTCCATTGATTATGCTGTTGTTTATTTGTATCTTGCATGAGTAATCCTTTAATTAATGTGTTGCAAAGTTGATCCATTTTCTTTTAACACATAAAATTTACTTGCAAATAATTTCAATATTTCAAGTCTTCTTCATTTTTAGATCAAGTTGGTATCAGAGCACTGGTTTTTGAAGACTTGATTGTTTGCAAGTGTTTTGTTTCTGATGCTCATAAGCTTGAAACTCACAAGAGGAGAAGGTCAACTTGTGGAGCCAAGTTCAAATCCTTCAAGGAGGAAGAATATACAATCACCGCAAGTTTCAAGGAAGCATTCACCAAGTATGGCTCATGCAGAAAGTCATGAACGTGTTCCTGCCGAAGATGAAGATCTCAGAAAGGCTATCATGGAGATGAGAGAGATGATGAAGATCTTGATGGNGGGCTACCACTAGACCACACTGTAGTCCTTGTTATGTATACGAGATTTTATGTATTTGAATTTGAATATTGTAATATTTGGCGGGGGGTCGGGCCGGGGGTTAGCCCTGACCCGTGGTCATATTATTTGTTATATATATGTGACCATACCTGTTGGTAAATGGCGTGCACGGGGGTGTTTCAAATATAGTCGTGGTTTTATTTTATTCCATATGAACTTTGGCTACATGGAAATGCGCCCGGAGTTTTGGTTTCAAAAAGTTGTAAAACTACCCACCATTTGTCACTATTTTATTCGCCAATAAACGGTTAGCCCTTTTGTAAATTCGTGTGGTCGTATGGACCCTCACGTGCCCAGGTGTTAGGCGGTTAGGGGCTAGCGTGCCCATAACCATCCTATAGTTCGCACCATTGGCACGGTTGTGCCCGGTGCTGGGTTTTCACGCTTTAAATTGCATGTGTGCTAGGTTCATGGAACAAGGGTGTGTTTTGTAGATGCAGAGACAACAAGCTTGAAGGGGGGACTTCCAGGAGGCCTAACTTCTTCATCTTTTGACCGATTGAGGTGCCAAAAAAGCCCAGCTAGGGGTTTTTGGACGCTCTGAAGCCATTGGAGCAGTCTGTTGGTCAGTTTGAGAATTGTAAGACATGTTTTTGAGCACTTTGAGAAATTAACAATAATGATCCATTGAAAGTTCGATCAGGAGATGTAGCCCAAGAGAGGGGTGAACTCCTTTATCAATTGTTGTGTTTACGTGCTTATGTCCATTGATTATGCTGTTGTTTATTTGTATCTTGCATGAGTAATCCTTTAATTAATGTGTTGCAAAGTTGATCCATTTGCTTTTAACACATAAAATTTACTTGCAAATAATTTCAAGATTTCAAGTCTTCTTCATTTTTAGATCAATACCCAACATGACATAATGGTTCCCTCTATCAAAAATTGGGCTTAATAAATCAAGGGTTTTCTCTGTGGACCCACAGGGAGGCTGGATTCAACTCCCAACATCGGGCGAGAACCTCCGAGACCAACAATGCACACACATGGTAAACCACTAATAACTTCGTAGATAGGGTGAAAATTATCATGATAGGAGAGACTATGAAAAGAGGAGAAAAGGATTCATTTTAGTCCTATAACAACACTTAGAACACGCAGGGTATAACACTCGTGGTTTTCCCAATCAACCAAAAAATGTTGAGATAAAATAGAGCCAAGAAATAGCAATCGACCTCAAGCAATCTCTTTGGTATAACATCCATCATAACCCACTGCGCAACATCAGTAACATGAACCAACCCATACCCAAGTGAAATGATACACAATGACACAAAGTGTTTCAAACCCAACAAACCTCATAACAACAAACAACTGTGTATGGTGATAAGAAGCGTGGAGACAACCAACCAATCTGGACCAAATGAAAACCCTTCAACCAAGACCAATAAGGATGATAGAGAGCCTTCATGGCTTCTAAAACTCAGAATGATCAGTGAAGCTGTGACTTCAAACATTATTGTAATGAAAACCACACCAACCATTCATTTGATAAAAATATCACAAATTTACATAGTTTACAGACTTAAGGAAAGCACAAACCCATACATCACCTAGCCAATATCTATTTCATAACTAGAGTGGGTTCATGGATGGAGAAAAGACATACCTATAACCACAAAAACCTTAAAAACATGAGCTTGGCTGAGCAGTTCTTCCTCTGCTTGAAAATCAGATCTTTCATGCATCGAGACAAACATCCACTAATTTCCAAGAGTGCCACCCTATGTCACATTAACCATCGCCAACCATACTATAGCACATATCACATGTATTTCCATATAACTCAATAAATCATATAGCCACTAACCCGGTTATCTAGGACTAACAAAAATCAATTTAAACTTCAAAATGCATAGTGAAACATCGTATAGCATAGCAACATAGTTCCTTTCTTTTTTATTTTATTCATATTTCTTTATATCTCTTTTCAACTGCTCTTATGTGTTGTTACTAACATGTCTCTTGTGTAGGTGTCACAGTAATGAATCTAGGAATAGATACCAAAGGTAACAATGGATAATCATAGGTCATCGTAATCACAAAATTAGAGCTTAGAGCAACATAAACAAAACATAACATGCCTTACCCATCATTCACTTGTCACATTTAGAACCAACACATAACATGCCTTATTCATTGCTAATAAAACCCAGATTTCATCAATCATGTAGAACCATGTAAGCGGTGTCGAGAAACAACATAAACATGAAATAAGAACCAGATCTGATCTCCCAATCTCCAAGGGGGTCCCACCTACTAGTATTATATATCTTGTTATCTTATAATAATAGGCTTTAGCAATACTTTGCGGGAAAAATCCTCAATGCGATTTTAATCGTTAACAAACTGGTGACTCCACGGGGAAATTTTTTTTTAACAGATTAGAACTCAAAACTCATGACTTTGTAGGTCAAGAAGATATAACCAGGAAGATTATGCAACAAGGGGAATTTGGCGGATTTAATGGAAAAATGACGAGGAATTCGGGAATAACTCATGAAAAGTGTTAAGTATGAGGGAGTTTACCACTGTGTGCATAATCGTTCAATTGGGATCATATCTTAACTTCAAGGAGAAAATTTATGGACTTCCTCTCTTAAATTCTCAAATGGATGAAGAAAAGGAAAGCAGAAGCGGGAGATAATCTAAAGAATTTTTTTAGACAACAATGGAAGCGAATAACAATTTCATGCATTCTTTTTAGGGGAAACATCATGACTGCTGTGTAAGATTTATTTCTATTGACCAACACACCTTGCAGGAGTCATACTATGGAATAACTGATCCAACATCTTATTTTTACCACTTAACTAAAAGGTGGTAAGCAACAAAATCATGACAGAAAAAATGCAAAAATTAAAATAGCAACAATAAAATGACTGAATATAAAGCCAGTAGGAAATGTTCTAAAACAAAAATAAGAAGTCAAACTACTGTAAAAGCATAAAGGAAAATAGTGCAAAATTGAAAACAGAGCTAAGTTACTAGTATATAGAAAATCCAAACAACGTTATCATTTTTCATGTTGGTCCCACGTAATGTTTCAAGTGAGGATAGTCAGTATTGTAGGAAAACAATTTCACTTGTAAGTCCTTTAGAATGCAAGAGTTAGTATCAAAGACAAAATCAATTTTGAACGGACCCAAAAATAACACTTGGAACTCTGAGGTAATAATAAGCCCTTTAACATGTATAATCAGATCATCAAGATATATATGGACATTGATCAATTCATCAAGAGTTGTTTGTATATGTCTTTTAAAAGTGGTACTTGCATCTGGTAATCTAGGAAGAAGGAATTTATGAGTCATGGTACCCCAATTAGTGATAAGAGTGGTTTTGTGAGTATCTGCCCCTTTTCCCTTGATTTTACTGTAACCCAAAAATTTGTCAAGAGCCTCATCTGTGACCTTACAAACTACTGCAGAATAATTTCCATATTAAGAGGATGAAAATGATTTCTCATAATAGCCTGACTGAAAGTGCGAAAATTAATGCAGGTTCTAATATGATGAATGGTCTTCTAAACAAGTACCCAATTGGAAACCCATTTGGGGTAGACTGGAAAAATGATCCCAGCCCTTAAGAAATTTTCCAACTCCCTTTGAAAAGTTGCTTTGAATGCAGAGTTAATAGGTCTTAGTTTCTACCTAAATGGTTTCATGCCTTCCTTGATGGGGATAGCATGTTTTATAATACCAATATCAAAACCATGAAGATCCTTATAAGACCAATAAAAAACATCTTGAAATCTACGAAGTAGTTTGGCTAACTTCATTTCTTCTTTATCAAAATATTGGACACTTATTTTAACATTCCTTGAAGATTCAAGTGCCCTAGTGTTCAAGGAGATGGTTTCACCCACCTTCCTTTTTGAATCCTCTTCTTTCTATTTCTCTTTATTTCCTGAATCAATCGATAAAAATGAACTCTCTAGAGGAGTTGGGCCCTTAGGAACCTTGTTGTATTTCATGGATATAATTCCTTTAGGCTTAAGAGGTTCATTTTGAATGAAAGCACAAATTATCTCATTGTTAGGGAAAACTTGCCAAGTTTATATACTATCAAAGACATGCGGATGATATAGAGCTCAAAAAGTGAAATCAGGTCTGTGAGGAAAAAGTTGTCGATTAGGAGAGGCTGCAAAAACAAGTAACCAATCAGCCATTGAATTCAACTCTCTCTTAACATGAGTGATGTTGAAAGATAATAGTTTCGAAATAAGTGCCTAGACAATTTGGGTGTATCGTTTTATCAACTTGTTTCTAGGAGAGTAAATTTTACGTACAAGGTTCACAACAAGCTCAGAATCCACGAACAATGAAAGGTGACTACAACCAAGATTATAGGCGTTCTCAATGCCCAATAAAAAATCTTGGAATTCGGTGACATTGTTTGTGCAAGGAAAATCCATCCTATAAGAAAAGTTATGGATTTTTCCTACAGGATAAATCAAGATAATGCTAGCTCTATTACCTTCATTAGATCATGAAACATCAAAGTGAATGTGCCACATACCATCATATAAATCAATTTGTTTCAAGGGAATGTTATCCTCCTCAGCAAAGATGGAATACACTCCTAGGTCTTCGATATAGTTTACATTCGGATGTGCAACACTCTCTATGTAAGGTGAAATCCTTCCCTCTCTAAGGACTATAATGTTTTTACCATTCTGAGTAACGGATAAATGTGTTCCGTCAAGTGAGAGGTATCCACCCGTTAAATCTTTCCAATCTCTTCCCAAGATTGTTGAGTAATTACTTACTGACATGCCAATTACCTGAATGTTGAGGGTTTTCTTTATTTTAGGATGCGCACACAAGACTAAGGTCACATATTTAATCTCACCTATGGTCATTTGTTGTAGGATATTATAGGAGAGCATGCTTCTAGCATTTTCATTTGTACAATACAATACAAGCTCTTCCATAATAATCTTTGAAATCACACTTGGGCCTGAACCGCCATCAATGAGGCAATAATGGGTGATCTTATCCATAATATTTACAAAAATATAAAAAGGAGGATTTTTTATAGGGTATCTAAAGTTATGTACACCTACTTTATTTACAGACAAATCCTCTTTGTTTACCTCTTCAGATAGGTTGGATAGAACAAAATCTTTTCCTTCCATGAATTGTTTCAGATGCATCTGTTGTTCAGGGACAAAAACCATGTCCAAAAGGTTTTCATTTTCTTTGATGTTGGCCAACTGATTCAAGATATTTTATTTGGAAGAGGGGAGGTTTTTCCTTGACTGTCAAGAACCTTAGGAACCTGAACAATAACAGCGGGTGAGGATGATCTCAGGCTTGAATAATTGAGGGGAGGATCAAATTTCCCTTGGGAGCATAGGATTTGTTCCTAGTATTGATGATCATGACATCTTCTCGCTCTAAAAAATCTAGGACAGTGATAGTAGTTTCTAGTATTTTACTAAACATTTTATCTATGACACTCTTCCTTAATTCACACATGGCTTCCTCATGGTGTTCATCGTAGAAGTTACACCAACTTCGAGGAAAGATAGATTTAGGATGAAAATTCTTTTCAACTAGGTTTCTAAAGGGAGGTGCAGAAGACGATGAATCTCCAGGGGTGAGAGGCAAGATAATCCCCCTTCGCTCAAACTCTATCATACAATTATTCATGTCTTATCCTAGTTGTAAGAGGGTGTACATGTTTATATGTTTAATCGATTCTCCCTAAGGAAGATCTGCTCTTCATACTCTAAACAAGAATGAAGAGCGGAACCAAGATTATCAATGGATTTTTCCTCAAGATTATGATGGTAGGAGGAAGGTAATGCATTGTAGTAATGCATGAAATTTTCCTAGTTCTGAGGATGAATGAGTTCAGGGATCTGATTGTATAACTTAGTGAAACGAAAGTT
Source organism: Picea sitchensis (assembly GCA_010110895.2). NCBI lineage: Eukaryota > Viridiplantae > Streptophyta > Pinopsida > Pinales > Pinaceae > Picea > Picea sitchensis. The sequence continues at coordinate 58,896 of SNQJ01S0064795.1, forward strand.
GAAGAACTTGATGGTTTTACCATCCTTATAGGCGATGTTATTGTATTCTCGTAACTTCTCGGCTGGGATTTTAGATTGAACATAAGAGGATCTAAACCAGTAGATCAACTCCTCCCAAGTAGACAGAATCTGAGGAGGAAGGTCAAAGAAATCGGTTGTAGCCTTTCCTTCCAAGGAATTGGCGAATAAGCGCATGCAAGTATCATTGTCATTGGCTCCTATGTTGTGAAAAGAATTAGAAAATGCTAGCAGGTGTTCGTTTGTAGTGACAGTGTTATTTCCTGAAAACCTAGCAATATGTTATTTGAATTTAGGAAGTGGATGAGTAGCAGGTGCTAGGTTAAGAGGAGAGGACACATGCCACAGTGTGGTTGTGGCATCTTCTTCAAACTGAAAAAGCCCATACTTTTTAATGACTTTGATGGATTGTGCAGGGACATGGTGGCTATATAAGCTTCCAATCACTGACAAAGATGAAGACTGAGAGGAGGAAGCACTTCCAGTGCCACCAGAGCCACCACTAGATGCCATCCTGTGGATGATAGGTGAAGGATAAAAATATGAACTTGAAGAATCAGACAAAGTTCTCCTTAGATCACTTTGTTGGGTAGATAACACAATGTTCCTTCTTCCTACTTCAACAATAGGATTAATTTCGGGTGATAAGACTCTTCTTCTTCTAGAGATGCGAGAGTCTAAGGACATGAAAGAAAGGCCAAAACTGAAGGAACAAGAAGGTTATTGTTGATTTCTAGGTTGTCTACGTCTAGCTCCCAAACATTCTTGGGAACTAATACCTCACTCAATTGCTTCCCATGAATGATTAAGCTCAACATGAGTATTGGCAGTGTCTAAAATGGTGTTAAACAAGTTCAAAGCAATGTTGGTTTGATCTTGGAGAACGGGCTCAATATCAAGCTACCTTGAAATAACCACAATCATTAAAAAATAAAACATTCAAAGAATCAATATCAGAAAAATAGATGTATCGATGATAATTGAGTATAAAAATTAACCAGAGAGATATTGAAGATCTCCCCAGTATGGTCACCAAATAAATGTTGAGGAAAATATATGAAATGATCTTACTCAAGCATTTTCATGTTCTTCTTTCCTAAAGAAAAATATATGCGAATGTCACCCTATGTTTATAGCCATAAAAAATAATATCCTAACTCACAAGTATTAATTACAAGTGCTTAGGCTAGTCTTTTTATATATAAAAGCTTGCTGGAAAATTCATTATTTATATGATTTTCTAAATATAACAGTTGTTGAAATAAATGTAGAGACAGAAGTAAAGACACCAAGATGATAATAAATACATATGAGACATAAATAAATCATTTATTTCATTCCAATTCACCAAAGAGTCATTCTCTTTACAAAATTTCGTGAAGAAGTTTTGGACCAAAGTCAAACTTAGACGTCCCCGATGAAACATACAAAAGGACCTTTGACAGAGAATCGAAAAAATTGAACTCTAAAAGATGTATCAACTTTCCACAGATTGTTTCCCACTCGACTCTGCACAATAGCCTTTGTCAGTCATGAAAACTAATTCACAAAAAGACAAGTCTACACAAACTATCAAAGATAGATCAACACCTCTGAAAAGCAAGTGTCTGAATGATGTAATTCAGCCCTGAATCTTGTTGTCTACAATAAGACCCTACTATCATAAATAAGAATTAGGCTTATGATCAATTAAGGAATGAATGAAAACTAAACTATCTCAACATAAACTCAAAGAGAAAACCTTAGT
>SNQJ01S0064795.1:60670-71430 GCA_010110895.2 Picea sitchensis
CAGTGCTCTGATACCAACTTGATCTAAAAATGAAGAAGACTTGAAATCTTGAAATTATTTGCAAGTAAATTTTATGTGTTAAAAGCAAATGGATCAACTTTGCAACACATTAATTAAAGGATTAATCATGCAAGATACAAATAAACAGCAGCATAATCAATGGACATAAGCACGTAAACACAACAATTGATAAAGGAGTTCACCCCTCTCTTGGGCTACATCTCCTGGTCCAGCTTCCAATGGATCATTATTATTAATTGCTCAAAGTTCTCAAAAACATGTCTCAAAATGATCAAAATGACCAACAGACTGCTCCAATGGCTTAAGAGCGTCCAAAAACCCCTAGCTGGGCTTTTTTGGCACCTCAATCGGTCAAAAAACGAAGAAGTTAGGCCTCTTGGAAGTCCGCCCTTCAAGCTTGTTGTCTCTTCATCTACAAAACACACCCTTGTTCCATGAACCTAGCACACACGCAATTTAAAGCGTGAAAACCCAGCACTGGGCGCAACCGCGCCAACGGTGCAAACTGTAGGACGGTTATGGGCGCGCCAGCCCCTAACTACCTAGCACCTGGGCACGTGAGGGTCCATATGACCACGCGAATTTACAAAAGGGCTAACCGTTTATTGGAGAATAAAATAGTGACAAATGGCGGGTAGTTTTACAACTGTTTGAAACCAAAACTCCGTGCACATTTCCATGTAGCCAAAGGTCATATGGCATACAATAAAACCAAGGCTATATTTGAAACACCCCTGCGTGCACCATTTACCAACAGGTATGGTCGCATATATATAACAAACAATATGACCACGGGTCGGGGCTAAGCCCCGACCCAACCCCCCGTCAAATATTACAATATTCAAATTCAAATACATAAAATCTCGTATACATAACAAGGACTACGGTGTGGGCTAGTGGTATCCCACACTCTACCAAATCATATAGCCATGGGGGAGGTCTAGGGTTCGACCCCCATGAACTCCACAAAATTTTAATAAACAAACCAATAGCCAATATCGGGGTGCCATGTGGCAGCCTGTGACTGGGCCACGTGGCACCCAATCACTTGTCCAAATGATGCCATGTGTCAGAATACCATTCACCCTCAACTACCAACCAAACACTGCCACATCATCACATGTCATGTTAGTGTATGGTCGTATGGCCCTGCCACGTCAGCCTGTATGGACTATACAGTCATCGTCCTTTTTTTTTTTACCTGTTTGACATTCTGAACAGATTGCAATATCTCTCACTCCCGACGTCCGTTTGAGACGAAACATGTTGCGTTGGGTTTGCAATGACGAGGCCTACACTCTCGTTTGATTTGAAGCGATTCCGAGTACTTTGATTTTTTGAGCAAAATTTGATCCCCTGATCAGGTATGATGTTGATTGTTATGAATTGGTGGTGTATTATCGACAGTCTCAATTACTGGCTCGTAGCTGTGGATTATGTTGATAGTGGTGTTGGTTTTGGTATTTAGTCACTGCATTGGTTATTATGACATTTCAATTGTTAACTCGACATTAGTTATAATTGATTAAGTCACAATGACGATTCGTGCATGATGCATTGGTTTTCTGGGCTTCCTTTCACATGTTATGTTGAGTTGATGGTTGTTGTGACTGTTTGTTTTAAATTGACAATGGGAGCATTTCAATCATGGTAATTATGGCATGTCCATCCACTATATAGGCTATGGATATTATTTGATTGCGCCATCAGAGATGGTCACGGGTTTTTAAAATAATATGGTTTTGTTGCAATTTGATCAATTTGTGAGATGAGATCAGGCATACTATTGCTGCCTCATTGTATTGGATTCATATCCCAACATTATGGATGTTTAGGTTTAGAGTAATTATATATGTACAGTCACATAAATGATCTTACATTTTGTCGAATGGTCTGTGTATTCCACAACATAGTTTGAGTTGAAGTGGTGATTGTTGTCTGTGTGTTTAAATGGGAAATCAGGCTCTTTGCAATTAAAATATTGATTATTGTATTTGGTTTCCTGATATGTGCGTCATAGCAGAGATAGGCATAGGTTATGTGACAATATAACCTCATTACAATTTAATTATTAAATGAATTAAAAGACGAAATCGAGCATGACGTTTCTGTCTATATTTGATGATTGAAATAATGCATGGATAGTGGTTGATGAGTTGACGTTGAACATAGTGGAAATACGTGATTGTGTATTCATTTGGGAATTGTTTTGAGACATTAAATGGTAAAATGAGAAGGAACAAAATTCTACTACAGGTTGTTGTGGGATGTGTATTGTCTTGTTTTGATGACACTCTTTTAAAGATCTGATTGCAAATAATGAGCAAGATAATGCATAGAATTGATTGAATTATACACAATAGTTTTTCATTTGATCACAGTGATTATTGGATTGGTGTTATTTATTTTTACATTTGATATAAAATGGTGTTATGTATTACTTAATTAATTTTGTGAACAATATCCGCTCTCTTTCCCTACCATTTTTTTGTCTTTTCACTAATTATAACCCCATCACCTTCCCACATTCATTTTTCACTCCATGTTCTTAAAATTTAATTACAGTTACAAAGAATTATGTATTGAAGCATTTTGAAATCACAGTTTCTTGGTTGGATCGCAGTGATAATTTCTTTGGTTTGCATTACAATTGATTGTTTGTTGTCTTTGAGCATTACCCATGATTATCTCCCCCCTCATTTTATCATTTTTTCACTCAATAAAAAACCATCGCACATCCCAAGACCTTTTGTTCACTCCCTTCTCATTGACAATAGTTAAACAATTTGTATGGATTGGATTGCATGAGTCTGATATGTTGTTGAGACAAAGTCTATTTCATATTTTTAAGGAGTTGTCATGTATGGTTGTAAATGAACTATTTGTGAATCAATCATGCATGCAGGAATGAGGTTTTTCAGCTGAGGTAGCCATGGCGAGGAAATTGAGGGAGAGGTAATTGGAACAAAGGCCCAAGAAGGCCAAGATTCTCCATACACCTTGATGATGGCTCACAAGAGTTAGGCCATCTATTTTAGGCCGGTTTTTTCGATTGGATTGGGTAAGGAGTAGTCCAACTAAGGCCTAAAAGGCCTCCCTTCCAAGTTCCACAAGCCCATGGTATTCTCGTACCCCCTCATGTCTCATTGCAACCTCAGGTTCCCGAAAACGATGGATGGCAAGAGATTGTCCACAAGACAGTCTCCCAACATCATGGCTAGCCCAATTTGTCTTTACCTCCTCCCCCGCCTAACAATCAGATTGTACAAGCAACCCTTTCCCACTCACCAGTGAAATCCTCCCATGCTAGCAAAAGATTGAAAAATGAGGACCACCATGCCCCTGGAAAAGGAAAAGACATTGTTTCTCCTTCCTCACCCTCCAATGGCTCTGATAAATCTGTATCTTCCTGGATGCATTTGAGGGACGATTGTTCTCATGTGATCAACGAGATTAGGCCTAAAGGCTCAGTGCATCCAAAGGAAAATTCAGAGAAATCGAAGGGTGACAACAACAACCAAGGAAATATTGCATCTCAGAGTAGAAAATATGGTTTTTGAGTTTTATTTTATTTATTGTTGATGACAGTTGACTTCAAAAGTTTTGGACAACATGTTTTCTTTGGATATATGAGTAATATATTTTTGAAAATGATTTCAAAGATCAATGAGATAAATTGTCAAATGTGAATGTGATGATGGGAGTCATAAGGAGGAGTGTTTTCCTTAATTAACTAGTTATGTTATGATTGTTAAGAGTTAAATAAGAGTCACAAGGGGTCTCACTTAACAGTTATTATTTATTTATAACCCTTATTATGATTTATTACTTTTCCCCCTAACTAAAAAGTTAGTTGAGCTTTTAGTTAACTTAGCTAATGAGGTATTTCAACTACTTCAACCAATTATAATTGCTTAAAGGAAAAAGGAAAGGGAGGAACAAAAGGAGGATAGAAGGAGAATTATACTAACGTTTGCTCTTTGAGTTTTTGTTGAGATAGTTTAGTTTTCATTCATTCCTTAATTGATCATAAACCTAATCATTTTTTATGATAGCAGAGTCTTATTGTAGACATCAAGATTCAGGGATGAATTACATCATTCAGACACTTGCTTTTCAGAAGTGTTGATCTATCTTTGATAGTTTGTGTAGACTTGTCTGTTTTTGAATTAGTTTTCATGACTAACAAAGGCTATTGTGCATAGTCGAGTGGGCAGAAATCTGTGGCAAGTTGATCTAGCTTTTAGAGTTCATTTTTTTTAATTCTTTTTCATAGGTCCTTTTGTATTTTTCATCGGGGATGTCTAATTTGACTTTGTTCCAAAACTTCTTCACAAAATTTTGTAAAAAGAATGATTGTTTGGTAAATTGGAATGGAATAAAATATTTCTTTATGTCTCATATATCTTGATTATCATCTTGGTGTCTTTACTTCTGTCTCTACATTTATTTCATCAACTATTATATTCAGAAAATCATATAAATAATGAATTTGCCAGCAAGCTTTTATTTATAAAAAGACTAGCCTAAGCACTTGTAATCAATACTTGTGAGTTAGGATATTATTTTTTATGGCTATAAACATAGGGTGACATTCCATCTATTTTTCTTTAACGAAGCAAAATATGAAAATACTTGACTAAAATCATTTCATATATTTTTCTCAACACCCCTCTCGCAAGTTATTCCTCGAGGCCTTCCTTGCAAGTTATCTCTTCAGGTTGGTAATTGTATTTGACGATGTGTTTCAACAACTATAATTTCATTCATGTGGTCGCACTAGTATTCATGATAATGTGAATTTTGCCTAATAATTTAGGGGAGATGTATGAGTTTATTTGGGTGACTTATTGAAGGTTTTCCATTCATATTGAAAAACACATATTTATAGTAGTCTTTGAAAAAAAAAATATTCTAATTATCGTAGAAATTGCAAATTTAAACCAGGAACTATATGAGCAGAGCTAAAACATCCAGTCAATTGGTGTGTTTGTTTATGTATGTGAGCGTTTTTTACCCGCGTATCGATATAGTGAATCCTCCCCCTCCACTCCATGACATATATAATATTCATTTAATATGCTTGAATAAAATCTGTGAACAAGCATGGATGAGTTAGATCAATGAGTTCTGATCTGCTTTGATTGTAGGAGTATAAAAGACCAGAATAGACATCCTAGAACTGCAATTGTTTTTCACCGTTCAATGTTCTATGCTCTTAACCTGAAAAACCAATTACATGGTATTAAGTAAAACGTTTCTAATAAAAAGTATGGATATCAACGTAATTAACCTGTAAGAATCTAAAGTTTCCCTCTATCAAGTTTTATTTTAGTTAACATACAAATTAACATATAAGTGATCTAGTCGCCCATGTAAGCACTAAAATGGAAGTTTCAATGGAAGTGAAAGGCGAGACTTACATGGAAGTGATAGACATACCTCGGTTCAGCACTAGCGTTAAAGGGACAAGGTTGTTGAGAATCCAAGAGAGATAAGCAATGAAGAATGGTTGTCATAAATCCAGGCTGCATCTTGAACACGTTCTTCCAAGTCCTATCATTAGCAGGAGCTACAATCACTCTACCATGTGCATGATTCTCTATATTGCATTCAACTGCGTTGTTCTTCTTCTGCATGGAGCACTGGAACTACGACAAGTTTACCATCTTTGCTTGATTGAGTACGAAAAATAAGGAAAGATGAATATGGAGAGGATGGTTGTCAGGAGTAAGATTGATATGCCATAACTCACTCTTCCACTCCCTCGGTGTCTCGGTAACTGGTGCCAGGAACAACAATCCATTGAGGAAAAAATGGGTAGGTTGATTCATGGTGCTCTCGTATTCATACAATGTAATATAACGCGTCTGAGCAATATTGCTCTGGATTGGATGAGGGTATTGAACCAATGTATTAGAGATGTCGTTGTCAGGCTCATTATTGGCAACTGCTTTCTCAATCATGAATTTCATAACTTTGTTGTTGAGACTATCGAAGAGACTCCCCGAAGGGTGTGGATATGCAACATTGTTAGTGAGGCTGAATTGGAAAAGTCGATGATGACGTCTGCAATCTCAGAAGGGCTCAAGAAGAAGTTATGAACCCTCACGTGGTTCGGAAAGTAGGAAGAGTTGGAGCCAATATGAGTTATAGAAAGTCTGTTACTCAACGCGAAGTTGTAAAACCTGGCATTGCCAGCATTCACAATTCTAAAGCGATATTTACTTCTCGTCACTCTCAAATAAGGCCACACCTTGCCATTTACTATTATCATGTCTCCGAAATACTCTGGTTGCACACACCATATTTACATAATTAGTCTCGTGAAAATAAATCTCAATGAAGCATCCACTCATTAATGTATAGAGTTTTCTACCTGCCACTGGGGATGAATGGAGGGGTTTTCACTCGTAGAGTTCATGTAAATGGATCTGTCTTTAGAAAAACTCTTATTGAATATGAAAAGACTATGGTCATATTCGGAACCTGACAGAAGTTTCAGCGAACAATCCACTGAGGAGTTCTGAGTGATATAGGCACCTACAAGATCGGCTAAGAGATTTTCTCTTGTGAGACTGAGGGCGTGGTCATGGTACCAGAGATTGTCGGGATGCTGGAAATTGACGTAGTGATATTTACGTTTGGTATAGGCGGGTCCGGTCTCATTGAATCTTGTTGTAAATCACACCAGTTATCTCCCATCGCTTTCGGGCTCAGTGATTCCGTCGTGCAGGTGAACCACTGTGGGGATTCCTCCGTGTTGGGGTTGGGAGATCACGACGCTTGGATCCCATGAAAGAATATGTTGAGGAGGAATATGATTTTCCCATGTGACAAACATCTCCACGCCTTGGATGGCTTCGATCGTGGGACCTGGCACAGTCGTGCCCTCCCTGGACGTCCCATATGGAAACACAGTACTCGCAGAAAAGTCTCTGTGAAATTTATGTCGACACAACACATACATATAGAATGGAGGAGTCATTGCCATGAACAGAAAAATAGCTTCCATATAATATAATATAATAAAATGCAAGATGGATAGGATTTGTACGCATTTTTTCTCAAACATTCCATTATGAAGCTCGCCTGCCTTCAAATGACCATCTTGGTGAAAAGTATACCCTTTGAGGGTGGGTATATCCGAATGTTCATCCACGAACATCTCGAGACAAAGCTATCTCTTGCAATTGTTGCTCAGTCACATTGGTAGCCTTTGTTACATAGGCATGGATCAGAATTAAAACGAAAAACAATAAATTAAAAGGATGCATATTCCTCCTCCCTACAGTGACATAACATATAATTACTGGTCATAAAACTCATCTTACACAATGGCCCAGTTTAAGATGGCTGTGAAGTATATATGCAGTCTTGATATAGATGTGATATAAGAGTCATCGCTACCACCATAAGTGTTTACGCCTCATCATTTATTTATAAAAGTAAAAATAATATAATTTAAATATATCAAAGGAGAAAAATAAAGTAATCTCATGGCTCAGAGATGGATAGTAGGGTTCAAAGCTTAAACGTAAGCTCATCTTGATAGTAAGGTTCAGAGCTTAAAATTCACGTGACATGAAAAGCATGCACTCGTGACTTGGAAAGCTTCTTCCGACCTCAAACTTAAGAACTAGTCTATTCAAGAGGTAAGGACTAGCCGCTTTGAGCTATTTCTCTGGTTTAAAACTAGCACAGTAGACTCGCGGCTGGAGAACGCTGAAAGATATCGGTCACTGAAACGTTGCTATGCTAGTTGAAATGACTGAAACGTTGCTATGCTAGTTGAAATGACGAAGTCCAGCTACTATTGCGTCCAGCTACAAATATTTAATCATATTAAGTAAATGTGAAAAAGTAAACAAGGTAACGGAAGTATTCAGAAATGCAAGGAAGTTATGAGCATTATTCATCCATTGATCAGAGAGTACTGCCTCAAGCTACAAATGTTTAATTTCAAGGAACTTGGCAATGCAAAGTTTTATACATATTAATTTTTCTTAATCAGTTAACCTGTCAATCAATGGTTAGTGAAGTAATCTCTTAATCATATTAAGTAAATGTGAAAAAGTAAACAAGGTAACGAAAGTATTCAGAAATGCAAGGAAGTTATGAGCATTATTCATCCATTGATCAGAGAGTACGACTAAGAATATGCCAACATCTTCAATTGTTAGCCATAAGATTAGAACTTTAGATTAAAAGGTGATTAATTGTGCCCATTATCAATAGGTGTACTCCTTTAGACGTAATTAAGTTCATTTTAACCTAAAGATGAAGTAATACCCATGTCATATTGATGTTCATAATCTTATTTAAAATTAGGTTATTTTTAACGAGAGTTTGGTAATTTTATTAATAAATTATTTGTTGTTATAAATAATACAATTTAATAAATCAATTTGTCTATAATTTATAGACACTAACGTGACAACCTTATTTATCAACCATGCAAAAAATCACCCTTTGAAATACAATTATCTCTTTACAATGTGTTAAAAAGGACATTTGATAGAGTATTTTCAAACCATAACTACATTAGATATTATTTTTCGGGATTAACTGCGTAGTGTAAGTCATTAATCTATGACCCATATTCATGAGTATTAGTCGCAACTCACCAATAATTTTCATGATTTGAATAGTCCACTTAACACTCATTGCATCGAGTGATGCTCACAGGGGTGAAGAAATGAGAATCCCCTATATCCTTACATAACTACATTTTAAAAGTATTGTAAGAGTTGGTAATTTACACACTAAACACTTTGTTTGGGTGACAACCTTATTTATTAACCATGCAAAAAAGAAATTTCGTGAACCATGATGGGATACGTATACATTGTACAACATTTAAGCTACAACAAACATATGGATGCCATGTTGCACATTTCATATCTGTAAAACTTTCATCACAAATGGGAAACATGGTTTGAAGTGAAATATGTTCTTAAAACAATTGTATATGACATTGAAATTAAGTTTGTGGCTCAATAAAAACGAATACGAGGTGACATTGATGAAAAAGTTATTGAGAACACATTAGAAACTATGTTGGTTATTGGCACTTACATTGGAAGAAAAATATGATATAAAATGATAATTTGGTAAATGGTGCACATGGTGTATTTAAGTATTAGGTTTTGGTGCAAACAAAATTTTGTGAATAGATTTGAACAATTCATAAATTAGAGATGAAAACACCAAAAAGTGAACAATTTATATGGAGAGTGAACTCTTTTTTAGTATAATAAAAGTGTGTAAGAAATTGATATCTTAAAAAGGTATGTCTCTTTATGTCTTTATGTGAATAAATTCCATAAAATTATATTTGAAGATTCATTTTTCTTAAATATTATAGTATTAATATTGCTAACCCTTTAAGTATATAAAATAATATATTTTTCTATATAATAATGAGAAACATTAATAAATAAGACCTATACAATAATATGAATTAATGGAAGGTTTCACTTCTAGAAAGACATTTCTCTAGAATTTTTTCTAAAATATTGAAATAGTATAATTAGAAGTAAAAGACATGGAATTTTCTTTTCTTGAGAATCATTTTGTACCTTATCTCTACTCTATTGTAGGTTTCCCACTCAAAGAGGTAAGTGAACTTGGATATCATTATAATGAATGTATCATATCTAGAATCAATTGTGTCATTGTGGTTTATATTTTTCTTTTTCTATTGATAATTGTTATAAAAATTCTATTTCTACTCTACATAATAACATGTGGTACCGTAAAAGTGGTATCAACTCACTTTCAACATAGTTACCAACTTAATGAGAACTCTGGCCCAAAAAACCCATATTTTTCCAAAATAAACATGAAAATCAACCCCCAATTAAAACATTGGTGTTACCCATAGCACCATTTTTTCAAACGGGGTCAAAATTACAACATTTTTCAAACATGGCCTTCAAAAATCAGCTCAAAAAAAACTTCAAATGGGCACCTAAATAAAAAAATGACGTTACAGATTTTTTTTTATTTTTTTTATCAAAACGTTAGATTTATAGATATTTTGAAATCTTATTTTTAGCAGTCGGTACTATTAAAACCAAAACCTCAAAATCAACCATCAAATTGAAATGTACTACTACTGGTAGCACCTATTTTAAATTTGGGGTATTAAAATGACATTTTTTTAAAGTGGTAATCAAAATCATCTTTACTGCAAACAAAATCATCAAATCAACTCTTAAATGCTTACTTTTTAAATCTTAGTTTATCACTCCAAACACAACATAATACATAATACCATGAAAACAATAAATTTAAAAATATATAATCAAAACTCAAATTTGAAAAAAAATAAAAATTAAAAAAAATAGATAAAAAAAACTAAAAAAAAATTAAAATTTTACCAAAAAAAACAACAATTTTTAAAATATATAATTGTTGTTTTTTAAAATTGTAACAAATCAATTAAAACATAAAAACAAATTAAAAAAGATTAAAACATAGAAAATAAATAAAAATATATATGAAAAAAAAAATACTAAAATCACGTCAAAATTCAAAAAACTATATAAAAAAAATTCTAAAATAAAAATTTGTAGTGTCCCCTTTTGTACTCATACCAATTTGTAGTGTACCAATTCACTACCCAGGTTTCCAAACCCCTCAATTACCATTCTATACATGAATGTTTACATAATTGATACAGGAATTATAACCACATGCATTTAACACAATTAAACACATTTAAATCTCAGAGT
>SNQJ01S0064796.1:0-19984 GCA_010110895.2 Picea sitchensis
ATTGAATTATTACATTTATAGTGTTATATTTGTATGTCGGCTAGAACCCTTCATTGCAGCCTTTAATTATAATTGTACCCTTTGTCTCCTATATATATATATATATATACCAAGAAGACCTAGTCTTAGGATCATCTTATCTCATCTCACATTTTATTTTGAATTGTATATATTGTAAAATGAGGTTTCCCCCTCAAATTGGACTGTATTCATTGACTTCTTATCATTTCTAAGGCGTTGGATCATAGCAATTGGCATCAGAGTTTACAATCCTAGGGTTCTTCAAGTGAGTCATCTTGGAATTTTCGCTTTTTTTTGGGGGGGGGTTGCTTTAGACAATTAAATTTGGAGGTTACTTGGAAGACATATCAAGGTACCTGTGGTAAAAATTTTAAGTTATATATTGTTATACTTTACTCATCCTAAATTCAGTTGTAAACAAGCCATCTTGGGATTTTTGCTATAACTTCTTTTCTGGGAGGTTTCAGATAGTGAATTTTTTTGGAGACCGAAGAAACATCTCCTAGTACCGATGATCCAAATTTCATATTATTTTTTTCAACACTTTCATATATATAGTCCATTTAATACAAGGCTTGTGATTAATCCAGAAATCAGTTTTAAAAGAGTCAACTTGACATTTTTGTTGTAACTTTTTTTTTGTGAAGTTTGTGATTCTTAAATTTTCATAATATTAAGGAGACATAGCGAATTACATGTGAAAAAAAAATCATTTTCTCAATCATTATAATTTGTGATATATGTCTCATGGAATTTAGGGTTGTTCATTAATTCTGAAATTAGTCTTAAACAAGACAATTTGGTATTTTTGCTATAACTTTTTATCAATGAAGGTTCATACTATGAAATTTTCAGGATTTCAATAAGTCATATCGGATTATTACATTCCAAAATTTCAGACTTAGAAGGGTTCAAAGTTCAGAGATATATCAGGAAAAAGGTCATACTCCAAATTAAGGGTTTGAAAGGTACGCAACTTACAATTGGCATAAATTTTCATTGGAAGAACTATTTTTGGTGATTCAAAATTTGTGATAAAGAGGAAAAATAGAATAATTATTATTTTTTCACATGGAAAATTAATCTACAAGAAATAATGTTGGTACTCCTCATAAAAAATAAAACAATGACTTCCGAAGAAAATGAAGACTTTGAAAACAAGCTAACCCAGTTAAAGAACCAAGTTGATGAAATGAGTGATAGTATGTTGAAACTAGTGGATTTATTACATTCTCTAGAATCCCTAAAAATGGAAATTGAAGATGAAATGAAAAATATTATGGATGAAAGTAATAATGAAATGAAAAATAAGATGGATGAAAATAGGAAAGAATATGGAAAATAAGATGAATGAAAACAGTGCACACGTGAAAAATAAGATGGATGAAACTAGGTATCAAATGGAAAACAAGATTAATGAAATGCAAAAATCCATGAATGAAAATAAGGAGGAAATGAAAATATCCATGAAGTCCCTAGAAACCATTATCTTATAGAGGATCCCTAACATGTATATGGAGATTCAAGGAAATCGTGAAAATAAGGAGAACAATGGTATTGTGACTCGAACACATTTGGAGAGAACAAATATTGAATCTCACAGTCATGATCATTCTTTAATTTAATACCCACCTCATCAAGGTTTCAATGCAACACCAAGGAACTATTTCATTCCAAATATCAATATGAGTAAGTTTGATGGTAAATATCCTCTAACATGGATATTCTAGATGGAGCAATTCTTTGATCTACACCAAATTCTAAGACTACAAACGGTACCAATTGCTTCCTTGTATTTAGAAAATGATCAATTTGTTTGGTATCAATGACTTTGTGAAAGAAAAAACAATTCTAGTATCTCTTGGTCTATTTTTACAGATGAATTGATATCACATTATGGGGATATTAAGAGCAATGCATTATTTAATAAATTGATAAATATTCGGTAAAAAGTTATGATTAAAAAGCACATTCAATAATTCCAAAAACGCAATCTCAGGGTAAATAAAATTCCTAAGGATAATTTGTTAGACCTCTTTATGGGTACTTATATCATTCAACATAAGGTGCATCTCTTCGAACCTAAATCCCTAGACCAAGATTTTAGTATGGAAATGAAAGTGGAAAACAAAAATATCACTACTAGAAGGGTGGTCATTGACAACTATAGAGAGCACCATGCTCCCTCTCCTAAACCAATAAGGTTGACACCTCAATGAATGAATGAAATAAGAGAAAAGGGACTATATTTCAATTTTGATAGAAAGTATAGTAAAGGGCATAAATGAGGTGAGAAGAAATTATCCTACATTGACTATGAAGAGGAAGAATATCAATAATTAGAACCATCACAAGAGACAGATCTAGAAGAAACTACTCCAATGATATCTTGTCATGAATTGGATGACATCAATGCTCCACAAACCCTCATGATACAAGGATACATCAAAAAGAAAAAGGTAACAATGTTGATTGATTTTGTTAGTACCCATAACTTTGTCAATTACAAATTAGCAAAAGATTTCAATTGCTTTGTCTCTCAAACACTAATGTTTCAAGTAATGATTGCATATAGAGGTACCATAAATTGTTCTGAGAAGTTCCATAGTATTAATCTCACTATGGGGGAGTATTTATTGGATAGTCTCATGATTTCCATCCCAATGGGTGGTGTTGATCGTGGATTAGGGGTCCAATGGTTACAATCATTGGGAAATATGGTTCTTAATTTTCAAGATATGTTCATGATATTTTCCTCATAAGGGAAGGAAATTGAGCTTAGATGTATCCAAAGGAAACCCTCTAAGGTGTTAAGTTATAATAGCATGACAAAATTACTCAAAAAGGGACACCATAGTGTAATTTCACAATTGTACTCACTAGATGTTCAAATATCTATATCATCTACTTCAATGGATATTCAAATAATTATCAACATCCATTCCAAGGTATTTGGAGAGATGTCTAAGGGTCTTCCACATGCTCGATATCATGACCATGTTATTCATTTGCAACCAAGAAGTGTATCGCCTAACATTAGGCCTTAAAGGTATCGATATGCACAAAAGAGTGAGATTGAGCGTATGATCCCAGAAATGTTAGATGTGGGCATCATTGAACCTAGCCAAGGTTATTTCAATTCACCAATAGTGATGTTTACGAATAAGGATGGTTCATGGCATATGTGTCTATATTATAGACAACTCAACAAAATGACCATCAAATATTAGTTTCATATTCCTTCCATTGATGAATTATTATATGAATTGCATGGATCAATTTTCTTTACTAAGTTGGATCTTCATTCAAGAAGACATTCCCAAAACATCCTTTAGAAGACATGAAGGCCACTATGAGTTTTTGGTTATGCCATTTGGACTTACTAATTCACCTTCAACATTTCAAAGCTTGATGAATTCTGTTTTCAAACCCTTCCTTAGAAAATTTGTGTTAGTATTTTTTTTATGACACATTAATATACAAGAAATCTTGGGAAGAGCATGTACAACATGTTGACGGAGTTTTACAACTTCTAGAAGAGAAATAACTCTATGCAAATCCTTCCAAGTGTTCCTTTGGGGTTCGAGAAGTGGAATATTTGGGCCATATTGTATCACATGAAGGTGTAAAAATGGACCCTAATAAAATTAAAACAATGAGGGAATGTCCAATTCTTAAAACCTTGAATAAACTTAGATGTTTCTTAGGATTGATAAGCTATTACCACAAATTCTTCAAGAACTATGGTCAAATAGCAGCACCTCTATTAGCATTATTGAAGAAGGAATAATTTTCTTGGACTGAAGCAAAAATCAAAACTTTTGAATAGCTTAAGGATGTTATGTGTACAACTCATGTCTTGGCCACACTTGACTTCACAAAAACATTTATTGTGGAGTGTGATGCCTCAGGCCATGGCATTGATGCAGTTTTAATGCAATAAGGAAGGCCCCTTGCCTTTGAAAGCACCCAACTTAAAGGAAAAAAATTACTCAACCCAATTTATGAAAAAGAAATGTTGTCCATACTAGATACAATTAAGAAATGGTGCCCTTACCTAACAGGAAGACACTTCAAAGTAAAAACATATCATGATAGCTTGGAGTAATTCTTGTAGCAAAGATTATATTCATAATAGAAACAAAAATGGGTTACAAAGATGCTAAGTTATGACTTTGAAATTATATACAAAAAAGGAAAACATAATGTTGTGGCAGATGCCTTTTCAAGGAAAGAAGAAGAAATAGAAGGTTCATTGTGTGTTATCTATTCCGCAACTTGATTGGGTGGAAGAAGCAAGGATATAATGGAAGCAATATAAAGATATATGCAAGATCATTCAACAACTACAAGAGGACCCCATCTCATTATATAGTTTTGTATGGAAGAATGATTTGCTATGGTATCATGATCTCCTATATTTATGTAAGAATTCCCAACTCAAACAGAAGGTCCTTCTGAAATTGCACACTTATCCTCTAGGAGGACATTCAAGATTCTGTAAAATGTACCACAAGATCAAGAAGTATTTTTTTGGGGAAGGTCTTAAAATTGATGTTCAAAATTTTATGTCTGAATGTGTGATCTGCCAATAGAATAAGGGAGAGACAATCAAGACGTCAGGTCTCCTACAACCATTAATTGTACCAAGTCAATGTTGGGAAGAATTTTCAATGGATTTTATTATAGGATTACCCAAATATGAAGGAAATGTGATCATTATGGTAGTAGTGGATCGACTGAAAAAGTATGCCCATTTTTTCTCTCTTTCTCATCCTTTTAAAGTAAATACATAGTTGCAACATTCATGGAAACAATTTAGAACCTACATGGAGTCCCCAAGATTATTTTAAGTGAAAAAGATCCAATTTTCACTGGAAAATTTTGGACTGAATTATTTTCTTGTTTGGGTACTCAATTGGTTCATAGCTCATCTTACCATCCTCAATTCGATGGGAAATAAATATTGTGAATAAATTTCTAAAAGGATATCTTCATTGTTTTTCATACAATAAACAAACACAATGGGTCAAGTGGTTACCCTTGGTGGAATGGTTGTACAACACATCCTTCCATACTTCATCAAAAATTTCCCCATTTTTGGCACTTTATGGATATCGTACTCCATCCATCACATCACCCTTGAAAGGGATTGCAAAGGTTCAAGTAGTGGAAGACCACATAGGGAACCAACAATAGGTTCTCAAGCTATTGAAGGACAACTTGGTTATGGCACAAAATAGGATTAAACACCAAACAAATCAACATAGTAGTGAAAATGAATTTGAATTAGGGAATTGGGTGTTTCTGAGGCTACAACCATACAAATATATGTCCCTGAAGCAACAAAAGAAGGACAATAAATTATAACCCAAATATTATGTCCCCTATAAGGTTTTGCAAAGGATTGGGAGTATGGCTTATAAATTGGAATTGCCTCCATATTCATGTGTACATCTAGTCTTCCATGTTTATTTTTTAAAGAAGGTAAACGACAAGAAGATCCCAGTCCAAAGAGTTTTACCAGAGATTGAGGAAGAAGTGAAAATCATGCTAGAACTATAAACAATCCTTGAAACAAGGATTAAGCAGTTGAGAAATCGAGCAATTACTTAGTACCTCATCAAATGGAAGAACCTACCATGTGTCTCCGATATATATATATGCCAAGGAGACCTAGTCTTAGGATCATCTTATCGCATATTGTATTATGATTTGGATATATTGTAAATGAAGGTTTTCCCCACAAAGTCGATTGTATTCATTGAATTCTTATCATTTCTAAGGTGTAGGATCACAATAGAGATGCTCTCTGGTGACCTCCCCCTAGTCACTTCCATCTACCAGCATTATTTCCTCATATTTAGGTTAGAATTGTTTAGTTTCACTTTGGAAACCTATCTCCTTTCTTGTAACATATCTGAACTCTTTCATTCTTTTCTTATTTATAAAATAAAATTCTAAAACCATAAAAATTTCCAAAACAACCAAAAACAACAGGGAAATCAACATGCATGACTTATTTCACCTTCAAGCATGATCTCTTTTTCTCATAGTAGTCCTCATCACCCTCATTCAAATATTTGTACTAAGTCATCCATGTTTTTTCCTTTTACATACTTCATTGCTCCAATGCACTCACTCATTTACCTCCAATCACATTTCATCACTATGGCCCCTGATATTTTCACCTACCATTAGTTAAACCTGTCATTCTAGACCACGAATCTCCTCGTGAATTAAGTTTACCTATGTGTATGTGGTCCCAAGTAAAAAGTTTACATTGCTCACCTTCCAGTCTTCACCTCAACATCATGTCGTGTTCTATTGATTTTGTTTATGGTTGTTTCCCAAGTCAATCATGATTTTTTCTTTGTTCAAGCTAGGAAGTCTTGAATCTCTTACTCATTTGCCAACTTGTCCACCCATGTTAAATTGTCAATAAGTTACATTTGTTTCTTGATATTTTGGACCTCATATCGGTTTCTATGGGATGCTCTATTCCTTATTTTCCACAAACCTTCTCGTGTGTGTGTGAGTGTGTTACATTTGTTTCTTGATATTTTTTTATCTCATGTCGGTTTCTGGGGGATCCTTTATTCCTTGTTTCCCACAAACATTCCTATATGTGCACACCCACACACACACACACATTACATCATTCTTCTTTATTTTGTAGGTGGTCTTCATCACTTTTTTGGGGTGGTTCTCCCTCTTTATCCATTGTTCTCCATATTTGGTTTTCCCTAATACAACTATTTGGTAAGAAAATCATGATGTCTTTTAGTTATACAAGTTTATCCTAACCTCACATATCAGGGAGAAATTGTTATTTCCCTATTATCACTCATATGTGACATTTGAGTTGTCATATTAAAAAACATCACCAATCCATGTATAACCTACATAATGCAACCTATCACATCATAACATGGTCATTTTGTACCTCACTAAGCATGGCTAAATATTGAATTGATTTTTGTAGGGTGGTGCAATTTATTATTTATTACCTAAACAACTCATTCAAATATTCCCTTGAGATCAACACAACCCCTATAAACCCATAAATTGGCTAGTCCACGACTCAAAAATGTGCATGTGCTTCTTGTATGATGTAGTGGGTATGTGAAAATTGTTGAAATATTGTAACTACAAAGAGTATTTTATTTATTATTGAGTTATTATTCATCAGATCAATACCCTTTGTGGATTGATCATGTGGGGCATTGTAATTGACCAAATCCATTTTGTGGATTGGTCAAACCCTAATTGTATTATGCAAATTACAAAGTCGCCCTTCAGGCCTAATTAAAGTTTTTTTAACCATTAAGAAGAGAAGACGGCCCTACCCAATGAAGAGACACAATTCCAGTGCCTTCCAGCTAGCATAAATAAAGGAGGCTAGTGCCTCATTATTCCATTCACTTAATCACTCATCAAGTGTGCAAGTTTGGTAGCTGCAGTTGGGAGAAGAAGGAAGAGAGAGGCGCATTGCACAGTGTTGGATATTCTCTAGTGTTTTGGTTTATTGTCTTAGCATTGTATTGGCTATCTGTATTAAGGAAGTTTTTGTTTGGTTTTCTCCCACATGAGGGTTTCCCAGGATAAATTTTGTGTATCTTGTGATTTTGTTTCTCTTAGTGATCCTACCTATGTTATTGTTATCTAGTAAATTGAAAATAAACCTAATAATAGCTCAAAACTTAACATGGTTTCAGAGCTAAGTTGAAGAGAGAACCTTTCACTAGATAAGAAAAAATGTCATTGTTGTCGTACAAGAAAATTAGGGTTTTCTATTGAAGAGGAATTTCAGCCTAAAACTCATCAAAGAAGTGCACCCTAGCCTAGCAAACTCTTTGGCAGCATCAATGCACTTTTTCAGTGGAAAAAACTCCCAGAAAGTGAAACCCTAGTTTTCACTGGTACCAGAAACCAGGAAACCAGAACCAGTACCAGTACCAGAAGTACCAATTCAAAATTTTGCAGGCCCAGTTTGAAGGGGGAAATTTTGGATTTTCTAAAATATGATTGCACCAAGCTACTCACCTCAGCCAAGCGCACCTCCTAGTAAGTTCGGATTTAAATTATGAGCATTTTCAATTTTTGGTCATTTTCCCAACTCCAAGTCAAGATGTATGCAAGCACTAAGCCTATTGAGAAGCTAGAAGGTGTGGATAACTTATGTGCATGGAAGTACAGGATTTTACTCATTCTTGAAGAGAATGACCTAGCAAAATTCATTAAATAAGATGTACCAGAACCTATCGATTTTGTAGCTAAAGCAAAACACCAAAAGTAGACACGGTTAGGGCCAAAAGAATCATTGCAGACTCTATTAAAGATCACTTGATCCCTCAAGTGGCTTCAAAGAAAACTCCAAAAGAAATGTTTGATTCCCTAACCAGAATGTATGAAGGAAATAACATCAACCGGAAGATGAATCTAAGAACTCAACTCAAAAGTACAAGGATGTAGAAAAGAGAAACAGTTCATGAATATTTCTCTACAATATCACAATTCAAGGAACAACTAGAAGAAATTGGTGATACTCTAGATGAAGATGAACTCATAATGATATCTCTTAATGGTCTCACAATACCTTGGGATGCGTTCATCCAAACTATTTGTGCCAGAAAGGAGGAACTACATTTTGACAGTTTGTGGGAAGAATGCATTCAAGAAGAAGCAAGAGTAGATAACCGAGAAGCAGTACTATCAAGAGATGAAGATCAATCCCTAGCTGATCATACTAAAGGAGGAAGGAAGAGGTCTCAATTCCAGAAGGAAACTCATCAACATAAGGAGCCTCACTCCCCAAAAAAATTCATCCATAAAGAATCTCACCCTCCAAGGAGATTCCAAAAGTTTCAGAAAGGTCAAAGAAGAGAAGAATATTTCTCATCCTACCAATGTTACCATTGTGAAAAGATGGGACATATTGCTAAGAATTTTCCATCTAGAAGAGAAGAATACAAGAAGAGAAACAGAAGGCACCATGCCCATACAATTGAATATGAAGAACCACCCACAAAGATGATAAAAGAAAAGATTGAAGAATATGTCTTAATCTCTACCCTCTCAGGATTAATGTCACCTGGTGAGGATACTTGGCTCATAGATAGTGGTGCTTTCAAGCACATGACAGTTCAAAGAGACTTTCTTTCTTTCCTTACAGAAAAGAACTTTCCCCAGAAAGTTACACTTGGAGATGATTACCAGCACCCTATCAAAGGAGTAGGAGAGTCGAATTACAAACTTGATTCAGGGACCCCAATGAAGATGAAGGATGTATTGTATGTACCGGTTTGACAAAGAACTTACTTTCTCTCTCAACGTTAGATAATAAAGGCTTCAGAGTTTCTTTCATATATGGAGAAGTTCTTATGTGGTCCAAAGGAAAAACCATAGAAGATGCAATTGTTATTGGAACAGAAGAAGTTGGCTTGTATAAGATAAAAGTTCACTCAGAAGAAGCCTTGACTCATTCCATTAAGAATCCATGTGAACTTTGGCATATAATATTAGCTCACATAAACTACAAGACATTACCATATGTAAGCAAGGCAGTCATAGGTCTACCAAAATTCAAGGTTGACCATGAAGGTGTGTGCATTGGATGTGCACAAGGAAATAACATCAAGAACCCTTTCTCGAAGAGAGACAATAAAGAAAAAGGAGTCTTAGAGCTCATACACTCAGATGTATGTGGCCCAATGCCATCAACCTCCATTAGTGGGTATGTATACTATGTGTCTTTTATTGATGACTATTCTCGAAAAACCTGGGTTTACATTTTGAAATTAGAAGATGAAGTGTTCGGTAAATTCAAGGAATTCAAAGCCTTGATAGAGAATCTCTATGAAAGAAAGATCAAGATACTCAGGTCAGATAATGGAGGAGAATACACCTTAAAAGAGTTTGTAAAATTTTGTAAAGATGACGAGATCAAGAGGGAGCTCACCACTCCCTACAATCCTCAACAAAATGGTGTAGCAGAAAGAAATAATAGAACTATAATGGAAGCAGTGAAGACTATGATCCATGATCAAGATCTTCCAATGCACTTATGGGCAAAAGAAGGAAGAACATAAGTGTATATAGAACAACCCCAAGGTTTTGAAGTTGAAGACAAAAAAGACTCATGTATGCAGATTAAACAAGGCTCTGTATGGATTGAAGCAAGCACCTAGAGCTTGGTATGGAAGAATTGACAGTTTCCTGACGAGCTTGGGCTTTACCAAGAGTAAATTTGACTCTAACCTTTAATTCAAGGTTATGAATGATGATATTTTTATAGTGTTTTTGTATGTGGATGACTTATTTCTAACTGGAGAAGAAAATCTCATCATTGATTGTAAGAAGAAGCTCGTTGCGGAATTTGAGATGAAATACCTTGGCCTAATGCACTATTTCTTATGTCTTGAGGTATAGCAGAGCCCAGAGAAGATATTTCTTAACCAAGGGAGGTATGCAGTTGAAATATTGAAGAGGATTGATATGTTGGAGTGTAAATCCATGAATACACCCATGGAAATAAAGTTGAAGCTCTTGGTTGATACTTCGTCGGAGTTGGTTGATGTTACGTTGTACAGACATATCATTGGATCGTTGATGTATCTGATGAACAGTAGGCCAAATATATGTTTTGTTGTGAACACCTTGAGTCAATTTCTAGTAGAACCCAGACATGTTCACACTGTTTCTGCAAAACATGTGATGAGATACCTTAAGGGTACGTTGGATTTTGGTCTCAGTTATAATGGAGATCATGACTTCAGACTGAGTGGATATACCAATTCAGATTGGGCTGGAAGTGTCTCTGACAGAAAGAGAACCTCAAGATGGTGTTTCAGTCTAGGATCAACCATGATCTCATGGAAGAGTAGGAAGCAATCAATTATTGCTCTCAGTATGGCAGAAGCAAAATATATTGTTGCATGTTTTGCTAGTTGTGAAGCCATATGGCTTCGGAAGTTGTTGACAGGTCTATTTGATTTGGAGATGGAAGCAACCATGATTCTATGTGATAACCAGATTTGCATAATTATGGAAAAGAGCCATGTGTTCCATGACAAGTCAAAACACATAGAAATCTGGTATCATTACATTTGTGATATGGTTCAGAGAGGAGCCATAAAGCTCCATTATGTTGGCACAGATGAATAGGTTGCGGATGTGTTTACCAAGCCTCTGTCTCGTGTAAAGTTTGAGCACTTTCGAGACAAGCTTGGTGTAATCCGAAAGGACCTCCCTTGAAAGGGGGATTAGTGTTATGATGCTAGCCTTGTGCTGAATATTACTAGCTTTGTGTTGATTTTGTTGTGATGTCAACCTTGTGCTTAATATTTCCAACTTTGTGTTGATGTTGTTGTGATGCCAGGCTTGTKTTGAATATTTCTAGCTTCATGTTGATGTTGTTGTGATGCCAKCCTTGTGCTAAATATTTCCAKCTTCGTGTTGATGTTGTTGTGATGCCATCMTTTTGCTGAAGATTTCCAACTTYGTCCTGATGTTGTTGAGATGCTAGYTTYGTGTTGAATATTTATAGCTTTGTGTTGATGTTGATGAGATKCCAKCTTCATGYTGAAGATTTCCAKCTTAATGTTGATGTTGGTGATGCTCCAACCTTCGTGTTATGATGTTGTTGTTGTTGATGTTGTATCAACTTCGTGTTGTTATGGATGATGATGATGTATTAGTGTTATACCAATCCATGTTGATGCATATGATGATGATTCCATTCCATCTCCTTGTTGTGGATGATGATATTGATGATGAGAAAAACTTATGATGATTTATAGATATGTCAGTCAGTGTTCCAGATGTTGTTGTTGTTGATGTTGTATCAACCTCGTGTTGTTGTTGATGATGATGATGTATTAGTGTTATACTAATCCATGTTGATGAAGATGATGATGATTTCATTCCATATTCTTGTTGTGGATGATGATAGTGATGATGAGAAAAAAATTCGATGATTTATAGATATGCTAGTCAGTGTTCCAGGTGTTGTTTATATTGTTGATGATTTATAGAAGAGATAGTTGGATATTTTTCTAAGATAGTGGATGGTTGGTTGCTTTTTGTTTGAGAGTTGATGAGTGGAAGCGAAGGTCAAAGGAAGTCATAAAGATGAAGATGTCAAATCAATTCATTGAATATGAGAAAAAAACATCCGTGGACCAAGAGGACGTAAGGGAGACACAACAACCTTGGTGGAAGGGAACCAAGGAAGGGGTCAATTCCTCCTCTAGTGAACTTCAACATGGTGAATGGTCATATGACCCTGAGCTAGAAAGACTCATGGAAGAGTGTGAAGGAAAGATCGGTTCAAGTGTACCATTGCTTATGCACATAACACAAAAGTATGGTGACACTTCGTTGATGGCATTGGGATGGATTGGAGATGAAGGATATGGCCCAACCATCCACCCCCCTTCACCTTAAAACTAGACTACAACAAGTTGGCTCATTGTCTTAGTGGGAGGAAACGAGGCCAATGGGGCACCTTGGTAAAAACTATTGAGATCACAGTGGGTGACTTGACAAATTTGAGAAAACAAAGAGTTGCAGATGTGACAATTTTGCAGATAGTAACAAATGTTTGAACGTGAATATGTGAGTTCTTGATATAGAGGCACGACGATTGGGCTAGCTACCCAAGCAACTAAAGTCACAAGGGGATCCAACACACAGAAGAATGGGAAGACGAACTGAAGTATGGAAGAAACAACGAGTCAGAGAGAAACAACACTTCATAGACTCATGTAACATCCTAAGGGGATTTTTCCTTGATGATGGTAGTTGAGGAAGCAATGATCGTTGAGTGATGATGAGATCTAGAGATGGGGTAGAAATTCCATGAATATTGATGGATGTTGCTAGGGACAACAAAAACTTGGAAAGGGGGAGGATGTAAGGTCTCCCACGAAACCCAAGGAGTTTGTGCACACTCCTTGGGAATATTTAGCAAAAGAATGGATGAAGAGCACAAGGAAGAAGCAACCGGTTGGGAAAATGAATACATTTGGGTGTGAGCAGGAGCACCTTGGGTGCACGATGGTGAGGTGTGACACCAAGGGGGCACACACCTTAATTTCCTTATAATGATTGACAAAGACTTGGGTTTCATTTTGGTAAGGGTGGGGCAACTTGGGAGCACACCCAAGGAGTGTACCCATCCTCCCTCTAGAACATTAATGCACTAGAGAGATTGGACGACCCCATTGACACACCCATGAGGAGTCATGATAGTTGGCATGAAATATCTCACAAGGAAAAGGGCACACGACCAAGGATGGGGCACATTGATCCAAGAGACAAATGGTTGATGGATGTGTTGGCTTGGATGGGCACACTGAGTCCACAGGGGGGTGTGACAAGTCATTTGAGTGTGGGTTCATGAAGGGGATAAACACACCCAAGAGACATGATGTTTTGGACAAGTGACCCTTGGAGTTCCTATAAGAGCAAGGGTGCACAACCAAAGGAAGGCATAGACCATAGAGCACAAGGAAGAAGTGATCCATTGGGAAAATGAAGACGTTTTGGTGTGAGTAGGAGCACCTTGGGTACACAATGGTGACATGCGGCACCAAGGGGGCACACACCTTACTTTCCTTAGAACGATTGATGGAGACTTGGGTTGTGTTTAGGAAAGGGAAGGGAAACTTAGGAGTACGCCCAAGGAGTGGACCCATCTTCCCTCGACAACATGGGTGCACCGTAGAGGTTGGACAACCCAACATACACACCCACGAGAAGTCACGACATTTGGCATGAGAGATTTCACGACGAAAAAGGGTGTGCACCCAAGGATGTGGCAAGTCGGTCCAAGAGATGAATAATTGATGGGCGTGCGAGCTTGGATGGGCGCACCGGGTCCACAAGGGGGCGCGATGAGTTGTTTGAGTGTGGATTCACGAAGGGGCATGACACACCCAAGAGACATGATGTTTCACACAATTGACCCTTGGAGTTCCTATAAGAGCAAGGGTGCACAACCAAAGGAAGGCACATAGAATTTTTGACAAGAGATTTGGAGCACAAGTCTGAGGCAACGGACTAAGGCAGAGTTTCCAAGATGGAAGACAAGTAGCCAAGATTTGGACGCTTTGGGAGGTTTTGGTGAAGTTTGGAAACACGGGTCTGTTTGGAGGCCTATGTGAGGCAGAACTGAAATTTTTGTTAGCTTGATGAAATTTTGCGGAAATGAAGGAACAACAAGTCTGTGGTTGTGGGCACGGTTGAGGTGCACCGCAGTGGTTGTAGAGACAATTGTGACAACGTGTTTTTTTGTTGAGTGCCTTGGTGAGGTGAGGCAAGTCATTTGACCCTGCCATGTTGTAAACCAAGCCGGTAGTGCTTATACTGTAATTGTTTCGCAATAACAAAGACTTAGTTGGGTGTTAGGCACGGTTTTTTCTACCTATGCTATGTATATGTTTGTCTTTGTTTTTTCCGCAATTGGTCTTTGGTTTCTCATGTTCATGGAATGTATGTTTAAATAAGACTAAGTGTTAAACCGTGTTAACAATTGTCTAAGTATACAAGAGTTTCACTAGAGTAGGAGTGTGAATCGTCGGTAGTCTAGAACAAAGTATGGGTATGCTCTATGTGAAGAGGCGTAGTTCGGATGAAGTATTCTTGGTGTGTCAAGAAACCAAGTAAGAATCGTCATGGTGCTACATGCCCTCAAGATGTGAACAATTGCAATATTTGAACACGCACCCTGTGGGATCATGACAACTATGAATACAAAGAAACATATTCTATTTCTAATAACATTCACACCATTTTCGTTCCATAATTTTAAAGATAAAAATGGGAGTCTCACCCAAAATGAAGTGATGAGAAATCAACAAATACTTGAGCATAGTTTTCTAGTATTTCATTTATAATCTCTCTATTAAAAAAAAACCATGGACCTCCTTCTCTTCTCTTTAAAATAATGTTATCATAAAAACATCCTCTCTCGAATGGGGATATAAAATAACCACTTTTTAGTTTCCATTCTTTTAGAGATCCATGATTTGATTAAAAAAATAATAAATAAGGGCCATAACCACATAAATTGACAAGTAACCCTCCTTGATTTCAGCTTGGAGAAAGCTCCCTTGACATCATTGGGGTAGAATTCAATCATAGGTTTTGATAGATCTCTATCTAAGAAACCTTTGGGGCAATGATTAAGTTTTACCTCCTTCTTTGTTGTGTCCACGAGATATGGCACCACCATCGACACTACATTGAGATTTCAATGATCTCAACACTTTTTCCATGACTAAACCTTAGCCTTTGCATTGATACTCTTTAAACTATTGTCATTTTTTAGTACTTTAACAAAGCACATGATCAAGTAAAGAATGTTTACTAAAATTTATTGGTATATCTGGCTTGCAGGTTGTTGTATATACTCTTGGGTTATAGTGGTAGCTAGTATGCTTGATCTTGAACCTAGCCCAAAACAAAGCTATTGGTTACCAATTCCCATGATTAAAAACAAAAATAAAAATTTAAACTTAGACCATTTTGGTTAAATATGTTGAAAGTATCATCACTTGGAGATAACCACCTTGCCTAAACTAGTAAAATTCCCAAGATCATATGATTTCCCTCTATCTTCTTCAATAAGTTTTCTTTATAAATTATGGTGACTCGATATCCAAGAAATTATAGAAAAAACCTTACCAATGCTTAAAAAGGATAATCCATTGATAAATATTCCTTTGAATATCATTGATAGACTCACAACACAATCTTGAGACCACTTAAGAAGAGTCACAAGTTATTGGTATCTTGTGGGTTGTTGGATATACTCTTGGGTTAAAGTGGCAGTCAATAGATTTTATTTTGGGCCTAGCCTAGATCACTCTAATGAGTTACAAATTTTCCATGGTTAAAAGAAAATAAAGAAGAAGCATAAGTCTCTCAATAAAATCACTAATTCTGAAGTTTTTTTTTAACCATGGGAAATAACCCAAGAGTATATCCAATCATCCGTAAGCCACAGGCGAGATATACCAGTAACTTGTGATTTAGCAAGGGCCTAGGCATCTCGAAGCCCAACTGGGTGGACCTCTATCCCATGGTTTGTCTACCCTTCTAGCCTTATCAGAAGGGGCCAACATGTATAGACTCTACCCCCCTCTAGATTTGAGTCAGTGACCTCCAAGGAGGAAACACATGTTCTTAACCATGAGGCCCACTCAAGTTGTACATCTCTAATTATGAAGTTAACAAAAACTTAACAAATTCTTAAGAATGACAATCAACTATCAAAGATGCCCCTAAATATAATCGATAGGACCCCAATATAATCCTAAACCCACTTAAGAAGCATAAATCCTAAGTTAACGAAAACTTTTATTACAGAGTAATTTTTCCATTAAATACATTGAAAATTTTCTTGTCACTATCAACATTCTTATTGTAATTGTTAAAATGGACATTGAAATTGTCAAAACCGTCAAATCTGATGACCTAATGATTTGGAGATCGAAATGACACCTCCTCCTCAATCATAGCCCCCCATTTCTCTTCCTCCTCCTCCTCCTCCTCCTCAACCCCATAATAATCATGTGGTGGGTCATGAATTGATCCACCACATGGTGACTATGCTAACTATCCTAGAACCAGCTACTCATAGTCATAGTAACACCATGGGAGCTACTCTAAACTTAGATTTAATCTCCCTGGGAGCTCTAATCCACATTGTGAAGAAGACCTCCCATAGCCTCAACGATTTCTTTCTCCCACATGGGACCATCATCATGACTTGATCTATGCTCATCTATGATGACAATGTAAATATCGATGATGGCTCCCTCTGCTTCACCCTCTATGTTTGGTTGTAGCACAATGAGACATGGTTCATCGAATTATTCGCATGCTCCCATGGGTTCAAACTCATGAAGGTCGTCTCTTGGATTACACATTCCACCCAGACAAGTACTCCATCAAGATCAACAAGTTCATGTTCCTCTACATGTGTGAAGCCTCACCTGAGCTAAGGGAATTTGTGGATGAGAATAGGAATTGCGAAGAAATCGCCATGAATTTCCTCGGTAGAGATCATATCTCGGATCAAATCTAGGTCAGGCCACTCTTAGTTCGCAGAAAAACTAGGGATTGGGACAACATGCAGAACCCTAACCAAGGGGGAATGGTTGACATGGAATTGAGTAATTGAGAAGGTTGCCATAAATTTCATGGGGGGGCCTTACGGAGTTCAATCAACTCTAGGGTCATATGTCGTTGAGATAATTATAGGTTCATGGGTCTCATTCCTATTGATATTATGGTAGCTGCGGGAGGTATTTACCTCCACGTATAAACCTAACGAGAATAGAATATTTCGGGAAGAAAGAAGAAACCCTAATTAATTGGTTAATAACCCTACAAGACAAGTCGGCTCAAGAGACTGACTTGTATTAGGTTATTAGCCTCCAAGAGAAGAAGTCAGCTAAAGGAAATGTTATATACTAAAGAATTAATACCTAGAATGAGAAGTCGACCCGGGCAGTCTGCCAAAAATAGTATAAATACAGGAGGCCAGTCTTCATTCTGGCCAATTAGGTTATTAGCCTCCAAGAGAAGAAGTTTCTCTAAAGGAAATGTTATATACCAAAGAATTAATACTCTAGAATGAGAAGTCACCCGGCAGCTCGGCCAAAATAGTATAAATATTGGGAGGCTGCCTTCATTCTCGCTGCATTCTCATAACAAGAGAAGCAACACTCTGTGTGCACAAGTAGCCACATTTTGTGCCACCTAGAGGAGAGCTATCATTCGCACTGTTGCAACTAGCAAGCTCTTGGTTTTGGTTTGGACTCTCTCTCCTTAGTTATGGTTTGACCTCTCGTCAAGATTTGTCACTCTTTGCTTATGCATTTATTCTTTGAGAAATATGTGCCACCCTTTGTTTGGCTATTTATCCTAGGGTTTTCTTCTGGAATTATTTTTTCTATCAAGGTTAAGGTGCCTAAGGGTGGCTTTGGAATTATGGTTGGGTGACAATGACATGATATTGTCTATGGTTAAATGAGCACATCCATCATATTCTAAATGTGTTATGGACCCACACCCTCTATTTAGTCTTAACCATTCGAAGGGAGCATAGCCATAAGGATACTAAGCTCATTGAAGAACTCACACCAAGGTTTTGTATGTGAGGAGTTACCAAAGCACTGGCCGGGTTACTAGCAAGTGCAAATAATAAACCATCCCCTTCCTGCTGAGGCACCTTATGTGAAGGTATTGACCTAATTTCCATATAGACTAGTGTGCCCTAGTCACGGTATCTCCTAGTACTCTCAGCAAGCTAAGACGTCAAGTTTGAGTTTTTGGTCAAATCTAGGGTTGACCAAGTCAAAGAAACCATGACTTACTCTATGAAGTCAGAAAACAAGTTAGATGGGGCTTCTAAATTTAAATAATGGAAGACAAGGATTGATATCATCCTTGCCAAGAATAGAATGTTGGATATCGTGAAAGGAAATATTGTGGAACCAGAGTTTGAAGAAGGAAAAGAAAAGGAACCACAGAATTAGGAATCAATGCATGTCTATTTCCAAAGTGTCTATGTGTTCGAGGTTCAATGCATGTCTATTTCCAAAGTGTATGAATTAGGAATCAACTTCATCCTTCTTAATGTTCTTCTTCCATGTCTAAGGTGGATCCAACTTTGTAGATATATTTTGTTGGTAGTCCTTTGTCCCCAGCTTATGTTCAGTCAAATATTTCTTTTACCATTGATATAGTTTCTTGGCTTATGTAGGATCCACATGCGATCCATAATTGAGGGATTGAGAGTCCAATCAATTTTCCAACATGGATGACTATCATGGAATAAGTTTGTTTTCTTTTTTTAATAACTCCACTGGCAAATTCAATGAAGTAGAATTATGTTTCCCCTCAAAAGACCGTGCAACATTTAAAACAATTTATCTTCCAATCAACAATAGGCTAGGTGAATTAGTGATCAAGCATTAAAACATAATCATAACTCAATGAATATCTCAATAACTAATCACAACAACATACCCAACAGATTGCAGAGGAAAAACACACATTCGGGACAAGGTTTTACTCTAGAAACCCAACATTCACTGGAGATTTTATTATGTTCAAGAAAATATTTCAGAGGAGTGAGATATACAAAGAATCTTTGTATTGTTACTCACTGTGAAAAGAGCTATACACATAATATGTGTATTGTTACTCACTGTGAAAATAAAAATTGCAACAAGCCATGGCTCAGAGGAACCTTTGCTTAGAGTGAACATACACATTAACTCCTTCGTCCACTCAACCTCAAGTAGTTTGCCCTCCTCGAGCTTTAAATTTTGCTATTGTCCTTCTCCATTTCTCCTTGCATCTCCCTCCATTTTTATTCCTTCGCTAAAACCCTCATTGTTTTAATGGGCTACCTTTGGAAGGATAACCATCACATATGTTCGTTTCACTTCAAATTTTCCAAGAAGACAAAAATACAATGAAATGAAATGAAATGAAACATATTTATTTACGAAATTTACAAACATTTTCAAAGATCCAATTTGAATCAACATGAGAGCCATTGGGAGGCACAACAACAAAGACAATACTTTGGTATATTTAGGTTTTATTATTTTTTACATTCAATATGTTTCATGGGGTTTTATTTCCATGGTGGTTTTCACAAACTCCAATTGGAATGATAATCTCGATGATCGAAAGTCTATTTTAGGGTATGTCTACAATCTTCGTTTTCCCCCATTACTTGGTCTCGAAAGAAACTTGTGTCGTTTCTCTTTTTATTTAGAGGCAAAACTACATAGGAACACTCTGTGTAGAAAGGAAAGTACTTTGGCTTACACAAATCCTCTTCGAGGTTGGCTTTCTATAGAAACATCCCACTACTTTATGGTGTGACATTGAAAGTACTTTTTAGATTACCAAACACCTAGTTGAGCACTAGTGC
>SNQJ01S0064796.1:33198-43770 GCA_010110895.2 Picea sitchensis
TTTCAACACATAGTTCCCCGACTCCTTATCATCGGAATTACCGAAATGTCGAACCCCGAAATGCTGAAATGTCGAAATTCCACTCCAAAGGGGAATCAATGAATCTGGTTGCTTCTCATCCAATGATTGCTACTCCTCCTGAGCTCCTAACCACTAAAATACACTCAGCCTTAACCTTCTCACAGATCCACAAGATCCAACGTTCCACGGGATTTCGACACTTCTTCCACAAAGAAGTTTCACCGTTCGTTCACTATTCTTCAAGGATCTCTGGCCAAAATGACTTGGCGTCCTTCCACCTGAACTTGAATTCTGTGAGATGATTTCAATCTCTGCCTCCCTTTGAACACTTCAAAGGTGTTATCCCTCTTGAGCTCTCACTTGCAAACTCAAGCCCCAAAAGGAATCTTGCTCGCACTCCTTGCGGCAACTTTCAAAATAACCTCTGGTTATTTGAGTCTTCAACCCTGTGCACTCTTTGAAAAAGTATTCCTTCAATATTCACCTTAGTTGATAAGTTCTAAGGCTTCAACCAGCCTACACACACCTTGCACGACTCTATGCCTCACCTGCACTTCTGCTGGTTATGAGAACAATGATATCTCTCCTGAGCTTTCTGAGATAAAACTCAGATCCTCGTCAACGCACACCTTGCGGACGTTCACTGCACTCTTAGCAGGAATTCTCAGGAAGAGAAACAATTGAAACTCATTCTTCTCCTCTCTCAGACTTCATACACTCAACATGAAATCATACACACAATACAACATTGAAATAATTGCATAACAGAGAAACAAAACAACTGTAAACATACCATTCAACAAATGTAAACAGTAAGCATTATAACACCCTGAAAATTGAGTCAAAGCTTCATATATTTAACTCAAGCATTCCTATACATGGGTTCTTCTCTATAGCTCTCTGCTTCAGCTCTACATCTTATGAATTCTGAATGATCATCCAGTTACAATGATACAAGGGTGAGGGTGTCTATATTTGTTTTCCCTCCTACGCTTCTAAACTATCTAATCTATTAAACTAAATATACCTACTTGCATTCATTACACATAAATTCCTCTACCTTCGACAGATGAGAGCAATGCTTAGAATCTGTTTACAACATCTAGATATAAATGTAAGTACGCTTCCCCTAGTTATTACATTAATATCTGCTCATTAATTTTTCAAAACATTTCAAAATGTGCGTTGGTGCTTTTCCAGCTATCTTCTACCTTTGTTCTTGCTTGGCTGGATGTGTACGATGCTCCTGCATCATTATCCTTCAGAGGGAATCACTTGACTCAGAAGGAACCAAAACCATTTGAGAAAGAAGAATAATAGAACCATCATTGAGACAACCAATGCTACAAAGCATAATCAGAATATTTCTAGGATTCCATGGGAAGAAGCATGCATGACATAGTATATGTGCAGAACAAGAGTCTTCATCGAACTTTGAAAAACATAACTCTCGAAGAAGTCTTTACCAGAATGAAGCTTGATATTGAATACTTCAGGTTATTCGGGTGCCCAATGTATTGTCATGTACCTAAAGAGAAGAAGTCCAAGATAGATCCTTTAGGAAGAAAGGATACAGTGAATCTTCAAATACATCTCTAGTCAAAGACAGATTGAGACAAGTAGAGATGTTGTCCTTGAAGAAGAGACAATTTTTCAAAGACCCAGAGAATCTCAGATGAATATTGACAGTGAGACAATACCTTCTCCCCCTTCAAAAATTCAGAGGGAGACAGACATTACTTCCGGTCATCCAGGTTCTCCAGTTGATATGTTTAGAGATATTGTAGTAGGGCATAAAATTCCTAGACTCACTCTGCAAGAGGCAAAGAAACATACAAGCCTCTCAAGTCACATTCCGAGAAAGAAAAAGAGATTTTCGAGCTATCCTTCAATCATGATCCACTTCATTGATGTTGAGACTCCTTGTCTTATAGAAGCAACAAGAGAACTAGTATGGAAAGATGCCATAACAGAAGAATACCAATATATCTTAAAGAATGATGCATAAGATATTATTCAGGGACCAGAAAAGGAAGTCTGTGGTAACTTCCAAGTGGATCTATAAGATCAAGCATGCAACTGATAGAAGTATCGATAAATACAAAATGAGATCTATAGCCATTGGTTTCTCATAAACAAGAGGGAGTTTTCTATGATAAGACACTTGACCCAGTAAAATGATACATTTCCATCCATACTACCATCCAAAAGTTGGAAACTATATCCGATAGATTCTTTATGAGTTTGGACTTCAGCAAGAGTATTGTTGATCCAAACCTATACAGTGTTGGTGACAAGAACCTGATCCTGATGACTTATTCAGAAAGCGTTGTTGTTAGATACAAGTAATTCTTAACTTCTGAATTTGAGATGAAGAATCTGAGTATGATGCACTAATTCTTGGGACAAGAAGTATGACAGAGGAACGATAAGATTTTCCTGAGTCAGGGAAAATATACAGTGAAAATATTAAAGAAGTTTAGTATGACAGAATGCAAAATCCACCGTGATGAATTTAAAGAAGAAAATTGATGATGATTCAGACAAGACTGATCCACAACTGATTGAATCACTAATGTATCTGGTTAACACCAGACTTGATTCATGCCATGCAGTGAATGTGCCTAGTCATTTCATGAGTCAACCTAGACAGACTCACTAGACAACAACAAAATATGTATTGAGATATATACAAGGCACAGTTGGATATGGCCTGAGATATACCTCTGGTGTGAAATTGATTTTGTAGGATATGTCGATTTAAATTTAGCATAAAGTACAGTGGACCGAAAGAACACATCCAGTTGATGTTCTACCATGAATTTTTCCATGGTTTCCTGATTCAGCAGGAAACAAAACTCTGTGGCCTTACAAAGGAAGAGTATATAAGCATCGAGTGTGTGAAGTAATGTGGCTTCACAAGCTTCTGACAGATTTACTTGACCATGATATGGATACTATGATGATGACCAAGAGTCGTGAGTAAAGCTCCTTGAGAACCTAGTGTTTCCTGATGGATCGAAATACGATGAGATGAAATATCCTTATTTCAGATATATGATGCAGAGGAAAATCGTACACATGCAGTACCTTCCTACACATGAGTAGATTGCAGATATCTTCACCAAATAAACTTCGTGAAGAATGGATCCCTAATTTAGAGGGAGTGTCGATAACTATAGCCAAGAAAAAATTCAAAATACATCTGTATGAGACTTGACATGATAAAGAATGCCTCCCTAGCTGAGAGGGAGTGTTGATGAATGCAACTATGTGATACATTCTCCAGATTACAAACCTATGAGGTGTGGATCATTGTAGCTATGTGAAGTCTTTCTCTTAGCTTACAAACCTGAGATAAATCCCCTAATAAGGGAACTTGGTTCCTGCCTGAGATAGAGATAGGAACGTAGAGATAACCTCCTCCATTCAGAGAGTGAGAAGAACTCCAGATGATTATCCAGTGGGAAAGGTGATCTGATGAGTTTTACGTGCCTGTGGCTGAGCACAAGGTGAACGTGTGAAATCCCAAAGTGTTGGGTGTATCATCATGTGAACATAAATGAATATGATGTGTTAGCCTCCTCTAAGCAGTAGAGTTGACAAGAAAACTCCAGGTGATTCTCACGTGTGAGGCAGTGGGAAAGAATATTTGTAGAGTGGACGTGCATGTGGATGAGCACAGGTGAACGTGTGTAGATCTGGTTCTCCTGTGTAATGCAATGAGCCAAAGCTATGCCATCCCTATGGATGTGCCCCTAGTGGATGAGAACTAGTGGGTGTATCATATCCTTTGCTATATGTTGTTCAAGAGTCAGACCTGCTTGTAACCCTAATTGTTATGTAAAGGGTACAGGTCAGCCCCACCATAATGTGATTAATAATAAATGTAAAAGATAATTAATATGGTTAATATGAATTATTATTATTATTATTATTATTATAAAGTGACTTATAAAGGTCATCCGTCTTGAGCCAATAGACGCCTTCGTTGATTGGACAAGTCTAATATAAGTAAGGGATGATTCCCCATTGTGGAATCATATCTCTCTTGTGATTTTGGAAATTTCAGCAAGTACTTCTACTTGGTAAAAGGTGTGCACCTCTCCTGGTTGTTATAGGTCTAGGGTTTGAAGCACCCTCATGTGTGCTAGGTCCTTCTTGGTGGTTAAGGTCTTTCTGTTGAAGATTATAGAAAAGGATTTGGCTGGGTGTTCTTCCCTTGTTGAGAAGGGTTTCCTAGGATACTTCTTGTGTTCTTGTGCATGGTGTTTCTTCTTGTGATCTTGGTTGCTGCAACATTCTTGTTTATGGTTAAGACAAATGAAAATTGAAATGAACTACATTCTTAACCGAGCCTATGAAAAAATCAACACAAAGTAGGCTTGAAATAATTTTTTGTTCAATACCAAACCCCTTGGATCATTGAAATTTCTTGGCTTTTACTTCCAACCCATAGTCACTAGGTTGTTCAAACCAATTCTAAATGTTCTTAAGTGGAATGTAAGCAATCTCACATCTACATGCCAAATTAGTAACCCTGTGATTCCTAGAATACTTGCCGCACCTATATATACAAGGGACTGGCTCAATTACAGGAGAGACAGAATATAGAGCTTTCTCAAACTCTGCAAGTGGACCTCCAATTGCATGTGCAATGGTTTATGAAGCTACTTGATACTGATATGAAGATCTGATAGACTTTAAAATGAATTGAGCATTCTTATTGAACTCCACATCAGGGGAGGATGCCTCAGAGACACTCTCAGATGAGAATTTTCAAGAGACCCCATTAATGTGATCTTTTTCCTCTACAGTTCTCTTATGTGTGCCATCCATAACCCTTCTAGTGGGAAACACATTTTTTGGAACTTCTAATCCTACTTTGTCAGAAGTACTAACTCTCACCATTCCTACATTTTTTTATTGCGACAAAAATGTTTTGTTCTGAAACATATTGTGAGGTGCAATGTTGTTCAATACTATATTCATCAAGTTCTCTTGTCTCTGAATTCTTAGTTTTTCTTGCTTTCTAAAATCTAGACCCAAAATATCTCTCATCAAGTATACATTTAAATTATGAAATATTCACAGTGGATGTTATTTCATTGTCCTAATCCTTGGTACGCAACACCTGTTGATCTCCAGAATCTGATGTGCTTGACAAGGAAGGCCTCTGGCTTAATGTGCCTTGAATTGATGAGGTAGATCTTCTGGAAGAAAAGTTCTCTCTAGATAAATGCAATAAGTCTGAATGTCTATGTGGTGTGGAAGGAGAAGAGCTTGATCTGCATTTGTCACCTTGATTAGCATCAGGTATTTTGTATTTTTTATGTGAAATGTACTAAAGATTGTTGCCACCATAAAGGAAGCTTTTGGGATGGTCATCTTTTTGTGAAATATTTAACACTCCCTCTTGATTATAGGAATCTATGTGACCCTAATAATTGGGGTGTTTTAGATAAGTCTTGGACTCCCTTATCCTCTGCTCCCTGTGATTAGACTCACAACTGCTATTTCCTGTGAACATGTAGTTGGATATGGTTACTGGCTTCTGGCTCATGTATATGATCTACACCAATGTTATTTTCTATCTTTTTCCAAATAGAATGGTCATTTTCCTTTCCAACCCTACTTTGTGTATTTACAATACAAGATTTATTGGTGCTGGAAGTTGAAGAGCTTCCCAACCTAAAATTATTTCTAGTTGTTTTCTTGCCTCCAACAACTTGCACTTTATTATTGTGTGAGTCACCTTCTACTAGGATATTAAAGACCCTAGTATTCCATGCATTGAGGTTTGAATCCCCTTTAATCCCATCTTCTGATTTGAATGAAGATGAAGCCATACTGAAAACAATATCTGATACAAAACAAGGTTATCGTTGATCTGCAAAACAAACCCTTAAGTGTGGATCTATGCAGGCTCAAAAGTATGCCACAATTGATCTATTTTCACGCCCTAAGCTATGAAACCATGTTAGAATTTTAAGGGAAAACTAGAAACATAAACATATTTTTAATTTTATTTACTACTGTAGTTTTGGATCCACAATATATTCACAAATTCTGATGTAAAACCAATAACAGAAATAATTCAATGGATATGAATATTACCTTAGCAAAAACAAAGAATAGATTTACCTGATATGATTGTTGTTATCCTCTTTTATGTATGCTCAAAAAAAAATTTAAGGTTCATGGATCAAACCCTCAGGGGTAGATCTCATCATGATCTTTTGAACAGTTTTTCCAAGAAGAACTTTAGGGAAATATCAGAAAAACAACCAGCATACCAATCATCAAGTACAAGGATGAAACAAGGACACCATTGTCCAAAAAGGAAGCGACTAACAGCCTTAACAAAAAATTGTCCAAGACAAAATTGCTACAACAATAACAAAAGTAAGAGGGTTGCCTTACAAATCCTATTAAGAGTTGCAAGGGTGGCAGAAAACACATGTCACCATAAAAGGAATAAAGGAAGAATATAGGTGGCACTAGTAATGAGACAACAACAGTATACAAGTGCACCTACAGTGAGACCGTAGCAGCATATAGCAAGGAGACAGTGGAAACACATATATAGGTGACARTATCAACAAGGAGACAACAACAGGCTAGAAAAATACCCTTGGGGTCGGTGAAAACAATAGATAAGAAAGATAAACCCTTAGTGGCTACCCCAAGCAAGAACACTGAACAAAAGGAGGGTCATACCACTATACCAGCAAGAGAAAGTATCCAAGGAGAGGGCCACACCCTATACCAACAAGAGAATGGATCCAAGGAGAAGGTCGCACCCTATATAAACAAGAGAATGGATCCAAAAATAGGGTCGCACCCTAAACCAACAAGAGAATGGGTCCAAGGAGATGGTCACACCCTATACCAACAAGAGAATGGATCCAAGGAGAGGGTCACACCCTATATCACACTGAACAAGAAGGAGCCACATCAAAACCTTAGACCAAGACACGGTTTGTAGGAAGGAGAAATGAGTGAGAGAGTGAGGGGAGAGGTCTCTCTTTTATAGTTTAGGTGGGTAGATTAGGGTTTGAAAATTAGCCCTAATTTTAGTATTAGATTAAAACCCAACAATTAAACAATTAATATTTTATAATTAAAATATTAAATGTTTAAATTATAAAACCCAAATTCAAGGTGGTTATCAAAGAACCAAACCACATACATATTAAGGAGGACGTAACACAAGCAAGGGGTTGCAAAGATAATAAGACAAGGTCAAGGGGGGTTCTTTTTTAATGGAAAAATGTCCAAAAAGGTCTCATGATATAACTTATAATATTTTATCATCTCAGCATAAGAGGAAGGTCAATGATGTGATCATTTCCTTCTTCTTAAATGCTCCTAGGTCTCATGGACCATCCCAGAAGAAAATAAGATCACACATCATTTCGGCTTGGTACTTAACCAAGAAAATGGCTAGTCCCAAATCAGGATACCCCAAAATGCAATTGGGGGCCCTAGATCACAACTAGGGTCTTATCCACCAAGGTACACAACCAAGGATCAATCCAAGCATCGAGCAATGATTCCCTGGAACACATCTAGGGGCCCTAGAACACATCTAGGGACTTATACCATCAAACTGCTTGGTCCTTGACCAAGAACCACAACAATGCATTGCGATCCCTCACTGGGGTCTTTTTCCATGGCTCTAACTGCTTGGTCCCAGACGAAGAACCCCAGGAGTGTATTGGGGGCCCTAGATCTCAGCTAGGGTCTTTTCCATCCTCCCGTAGAATGGCTCTTACAACTACATTAATTTTAACAACAAAGCCTTTAATACATACCAAGTGTATTCATCTTAAGTCTATGTTAGGAGTGGATGAAGTTGTCAATAAGGAGAGATAATATACAATACTTCAATTCTTCTCCATTTATTAGTTCGTAAATCCCCCTTCTTTACCAAATTAATATTAAGGAGGATGTTATGATATTAGACATTATGCGGTTTATTAATTAATATCAACTTTCTCTTATGTACTTTAGTTGTGTGTTTCTTAGTGTACACAAATGATTTGATGGTCACAAGTCTATCTTATATACAAGTGATTTGACAATCATATTGTTCGTGTTATTCATGACACATGATCCTTGTCTATTCCTCTTATTGGTGCATGCTCTCTATTTAAAGAGCTTGGGGCCCATTCTTGTCACTGTGTCATGGAGATTTAGCGATCAAGAACAATAATTAATCTTTTTTATTTGTAGAGTGAAGTTTTTACCTTCATGTTTTTTTTCTGCTATGTATTTTGTAGCTTGATCTTATGCACCTTTATGCATTAATACATGAGGTGTTAGATCCTATGATTATAATCAACTTGATTTCAGTAGAATTGATTAAATTTGTACATGGGATCTCTAAAGTCTATATTTTTTAAGGAAAATTTGCCTCTTCATCATTGCTTTATGTCGCAAATCGATTATGAAGTGGAAATACCATATCTCCTTTACTCCAATTGGAAGATTGCTTTCATAATGATAATAATAATAATAATCTAATCCCAAAGGGGTTGGATCCAATGGTGGAAAGTGAGGATTTTTTCACTGTCGGGCAAGGTTCAATTCCTGTGAGGGATTTACCTAGAGCCATGGGAGCACCTTGAGGTAGTGTTCGAACATGTGGTTGCACCCAGAGATACTATATTAAATGGTATCATGACTCATGCAAACATAAGTGGATCAAATCCCACCCCCATGTCCTTCAAATTTTTAAAGTCCCCATGGTGTAGAGAAATCGGTGAGGGAGTGCACTGTTAAGGCACTCTGTAAGTGAATTCATTGGTTTGAAACCTCGGGGACACCTCAAATCCATCCATGTTAAGGGTTGGTGCAGTCCGGGCTAGGTGCGATCAGGTGATTTTGATGGCTTAGATGCCCCTGGGTCGTGGCATCTCAGCCACAGGCCAATCTCGCAAGTCAAGGATATTTGGCTAACAAATAATGATAATAATAATAATAATTTAAGTTCACATCCTATTCAGGTGCCAAATTGATGTATGAGAACCCCTTGTTTGCCAGACAAGGGACCCCCTCTACACGACGATTTGACTACTTAGTCTACAAACATGTACATACTCAACCCCCCTTCTAATTAAAAATTGTGACCTTCAAGGAGGAAACACATGTTCTTAACCATTAGGCCAAATCAAATTATAAATCCCCTTTTTTCCTTGAACTAGAATTTGGTCCCTAGATTGGGATTTTGAGCACATTTGGTCTTAATATTTCCATCTTCATGCAAAAATCTACATCAAAACATGATGCTTTCATAATTAACATCTTGTTCCATCATCCTAGCCCTAGTCTTTAGTATGATTTTGCTAAGCAATGGTTGTCAAGGACTAGATTTACACACATCCTTGAATGATTGGATAATTTCCCATCCTTTGTTAATTTGACTGAAAATAGAAAGGAACTTAATCCATTTTTAATAGTCTTCATGCCATTTTCGTTCCATAATTTAAAAAATAAGAATTGTAGTCTCATCCACACCAAGTGATAAGAATTAAAAGAAGGATTGAACCTTGTTTCTTAGTATTTCATTTATAATCCCTCTCTATTGAAAAACCATGGACCCCTTCTCTTCTCTCGAGAAGAAGGTTACAAAAAACAACATCTCTCCATCTAGGAAACAACATAACCACTTTTTAGTTTCCATTCTTCACGCAAAGAAATATCATAAACATTTTTATCTTCCATTCTATTAGAGATTCATGACTTGATTAA
This sequence comes from Picea sitchensis, assembly GCA_010110895.2. Taxonomy (NCBI): domain Eukaryota; kingdom Viridiplantae; phylum Streptophyta; class Pinopsida; order Pinales; family Pinaceae; genus Picea; species Picea sitchensis. The sequence continues at coordinate 42,976 of SNQJ01S0064796.1, forward strand.
ATTTGGTGAGGGCCATAATTGCATAAATTGACAAATAATCCCCCTCGATATGAGCGTGGAGAGATATGCCTAGATTCCATTTAGATAGAGTTCAATCATAGGTTTTGATATATCTCTATCTAAGCAACCTTTGGGATGATGGGTTTACCTCCTTCATCATTGTCTCCATGAGATACAACATGACAATGCACCACCACCAACAACATCAAATTGAGATTGGGATGAAGATCTCAACACTCCTTCCATTATTAAACCTAATTTAGAAACATCGTATGCTTTGCTTTGATTCTTGTTGACCCAAAAATCTGCTTTGGGCTCAATATGATGTTTCTCATTTTTTATCTTCTCGAGCTAGCAAGAGGGTTACTCTGAGCAACCTATCAAGGTTTGGTTCCAGTCAAATACAATGGTAGGAGTCATAATTTTTATGTCCATTTCCCATTAAAGAGTATCAAGAGGTTATTTTAGAGGTTCATTCGAGCACATAATGACTTATAATACACTAGAAGAGTATTAATCATTGATTTTAAGTCACTTAGTCTCAACTCAAGTCAGTAATAGAGTTCAAATATTAGTTTGGTTAATGCTTGAATGGTCAAGTAGAGGGTTAGTAAAGCTAAATGATTTCAGAGTTACATTGTTCCATATCCTACTATTGCCTATTGGGCATCTTCATAATAGTCATCAATATCATTATGTCCAACATTATCTTGTGGGCACCCAAGTAGTCTCAATCTGGCCTTCCTCGGATTATTTTAGAACCATAATATTTTTCCCCTAGGGGAGGCCATCCCA
>SNQJ01S0064796.1:54430-75192 GCA_010110895.2 Picea sitchensis
ATAAGGTAGTAAAATCGAAGAGGAGGGTTTCATAAACATGCCGACCAACTTTATTTAGGAAAAGGTAAAGTCCAAAATATAAAATCAAATCAACATAAATTTAGGAGGGTAATAACTCAATCAAGGGGTTTCATAAAAAATAAACAATAAGACAAATTCAAAAGTCAAATCCTTCTTTAATGGAAGTTTGTCCACATGAGTTCATGATATAACTTATAAGCTTTATATCATCCTAGCATACGTGGAAGGGTAATGACGTGATCATGCCTTTATTCTTAATTTCTACTAGGTCACATGGACCATATTAAGAGAGAAGAAGGTCACACATCATCTCGGCTTGGTACTTAAACCAAGAATCTTCCTGGTCCCAGACCAGGATACCCTAGAACACATTTGGGGGCCCTAGAATATATATAGGGGATTAACCACCAAGGTACACAACCAAGGATCAATCCAAGTGCTAAGCAAGGATTCCTTGGAACACATCCAGGGGCCCTAGAACACATCTAGGGACTTATATCATCAAACTTCTTGGTCCCTGACCAAGAATCCCAGAAATACACTAGGGGCCCAACTAGGGTCTTTTTCCATGGCTCTAACTGCTTGGTCCTAGACCAAGAACCCCAGGAGTGCATTGGGGGACCTAGATCAAGCTAGGGTCTTTTCCATCCTCTATAGAATGACTCTTGAAGTTGCATTAAATTTAACAATTGTTTTCCTAATTCTGAGTTCGTATGACAAATCTATGAAGGGCACAAATTTCATGCCTCTTAAATAGCCAAAATTCATAGTCGTGAATTTCTTATCAGATTTTGTTATGATATATGACTCAAAAGGAAAACCATGCCTAGAGGTGATGTATGGTAGTGTGATACCTTTCCAACGGTATATCATATGCCTGGTTTTGACTCTCGATTGTTTAGAATGAGCCTTCACAATTTCAGGACTAGTTTTAGAGGCCAGTTTGGTGATAGTGGTTCGAGGTTTAAAAATTGATATTGATAGGCTCATAATCAAAAAATCAGAGTGTTCATGTTGTAGTGGACATAGATATATTTCCAACGATGCCTCATTTTCCACATTTAGACATCGTATGACCTTGTTAGAGTTGTCACAAATATTTGAACATGTTGAGGTGAGATGGTATAATCAGCTTGCATGGCAGAGGTTCAGGTCAATCAAAGTAGCATTTAACAACCTCACCTTAGAATTTCATGCTCACATCATTGAAATACTCATTGATACCTTTCCATTGATACTTTGTTTTCCTCAGTTGAATATCATATGACGATATGGAATCTTTCGCAAGTTTTAGCATTTTGTGTGCCCCATTGGTGAATCAAGATTTTAGATGATAATATTCTTGGCCAAAATTCAAGGCCTAAGTGGCACAAGATCAGATTTCATATTCTCGACAGGCTCTTCAAGTCCTTTCCAATAGTGTGTCCCATGCCATATTAAGACTCCATCTCATTCGGCTTCATTCTTGATCTCCTTTAGTGAAAGTCAAATTCAAAGTCAAAGAGTTGACTTTGCATGCATTTCAAAGAAGATAATAAAAAAAGGGGGGGGGAGGGGGTGAGGCCACACATCCCTCGTATCCAAAATTGAGGAAAATAAAAAGAAATAAAAATACAAAATACAAAAATTCATCTTCCTCATGTTCCTTTGTCATTTGCTCAATGTGTTGGGAAGGATGAAGCTCTAGTTTAGGCAACATAGCAAGGGGCAATTTGTACATGTCTCCACCAACAACACAGAGCAAGTACATAAAGATACCCATTCCCTATCTCAGTTTGGATGAATATTTGGAAAAGAAAATAGTTTATCTTAAGTTTTGATCATTGCTCTAGACCCCATTGTTTGCACTGGTTCAAATTCTAAATAATGTTGGTGGTGAGAAATTCTTGTGTTGTCTGGTTGGTTTTCAGTGTATGGTTGAGTGTTCATTCAGAATTTTTTTCTTCAGATTTGCTGCACCTGAGTGGTTTCCAGGGAAAATTTTGCAAAAGAGAGAGGATTTGAGGGAACCATGTCCAAGCCCCAGTGCACTCTTAGAAAAATTTCCAAGTTGTGTGTTACAGGCCTGTAGGAACAAATTTGAAGGGGAGGGGGTTTGAACCCCTAACCTCCCCCTTCTCCATTATCTCTTTGAAAAACCAAAGAAAAAACATCAAATAGTGGGGGAGGGATTCAAACTTCCGACCTCCCCTCCCCTTTCTAATGTTTTAAACCCACAAAAAAACCAAAAAATTGAAAGCGGGCTAAGCGCCCCTCTTTCACCCAGCCATGTGTGAAATCCACCACCCGTGCATGGTTGAGCTGCGATGGCCTCCCCTTACTTTAGTTTAATGAGTACGCTATGTTTTCCATTATTATGTCTTCTCTAAGACTCCTAGCGGCAGGTTTCATAAATATATATATATATATATATATAGAGGTGGACTTTTACCTAGAAATAGTCTAGACGACCACAACAGAGTGTAGATCACAACTACATCAATCACACTCACTAACTCAACCCCACTAAAGGTCATTGGAAAAAATAATAACATAACTTTTTCATCCAAAGGTGGATTTTTACCTGGAAATAGTCTAGACGATCACAACAGAGTGTAGATCACAACTACATCAGTCACACTCACAAACTCAACCCAAAATTCCAATGATACTTTTAGGAGTGTATGAGACCCTAAGTTTGGCCTAGAGGTAGATGCTAGAAGGAGGCCTAATTAGAGGCCTCCAGGGATTAATTTTTCAAAATATAAAGAGACCCATTTAAGCTACAGACCTATAGACTTTAAGTAGGTTGTTATTTCTAGGATTGAATTCAGATTTAAAATTCAATTTCAAATTTTCCCATATCAACCCTCCAACCAACACTTTCCCATGACCTTTCTGAGGCCATATCTCGCTCTTCTTGATCTTGATTTTTTATAAATGAAAGGCAATGGGAAGATGGTGAGAAACACTATAGTATGGATGCTTGGACAACCTTATAGGTAGGAAGGGGGGCATAAAAAAAAATCTAAAAAGTGCTCAAACAATGGACATTTCCTTATTTTTAGCGGTCAATGCCATGATTCCCTACCCATCCAAAGCAGACCAATTTCCCCTCGATCCATGGGGCCATGCCCCGATGAATCTGACAACCATTGATGGCATGTTGACACCATGAATCCACCTAATTTGCAACAACAAACTCATGGATAGCAATCAAAGATGTCATTGGGAGTCACAAATCCCAAGGCAAATGATGATGTAACAAATTTTGACCTTTTCCCCCTAGGACATTTTGCCAAAATTTGATTTCCTCGAATGTTTTTCTTTTGAATAAAATAATGTAATTTAATTTTTAAATCAAATCTAATTCAATTTACCTTTTGAGAAAGAATTTTTTTTTCTTTAGGGTTGGTACACTTGTCACTTTTCCAAAAGTGACAAGTGTCTTGTGACCTAACCCTAACCTCCTCTTCTCTTATAAATAAGAGGAATGCAACTGTATTTTTGAGGACTTGTTGAATATAGTAGCTAAACTCTGCTAATTTATCATGGTTCTCAGTTATTGTGCTTACTTGTTTTCTTTCGGTTATTGGGATTTGAATATTTATTGGTTGAGGGTTGAGGTATAGTTGTAAATGCTATTTACGTTAGCTATCTCCATGAAGGACTGGTTAGCTAGGTGTTTTTTACTATTTCCATGTGTTTGACTTGCTTGTTTTTACTTACTAACAACTTTTGTATATCTTTTTTATGTGAATGTTTGTGCAAATTTCAGGAAGGAACCAAGTGTACCAGCTTTAGTTAGCAGCCATGAGGTCTAGGGGTCCCTTAGGACAACCCTCAAGTTCTCATTTTTTGGTTGGTTATAGCTATCTTGTTTCCCTTATCCTCTTCTTCTCTTCTAGTTTTCATTTTCCATGTGTGTCATTGCTTTCTCGAACATGTAAATTGGCCATTTTGGTCGGTTTACCTTCCACAACAACCTTTTTTGTTGGTTGTTATACTTGTAGATTTAATTTATGTGTCCTTTATTTTTATTTATGTTCATAAAATACACTAAAAATTGTTGGCAACCTACTAAAAAGTTGTTTGGTTGCCTTTTATGCTTCACCTAAGTGGTAGTGAACCACTTGAAGACAAGTTTGAGGCAAAGGAGCCATCATGGCAAAAAACAAAAAACAATGAACAACCATGTAAAGACCTCTCTCTACAGTCCTAGTTTCATTTTCTTTTGACTTTATTTAGTTTCCATAATCTTTCACACACTTCATTGTCAATATAGCATTAATTCTCAAGATAAAATATTTATTTTCAATAATCTTTTTGTTCATCGAGATGAATGTTATTTTCTTTGTAATTATCATTTATTAAATTATCATTATAAATTGTCAACCCACTAACCAAGGATCCAGTTGAAGTTTCCTTTGCACATGACAACTATGCAGGATCCAGTTGAAGTTTCCTTTGCACATGGCAGCTATGTGGCCCACAAAGAGCTTCAACCTTATTCCTTTGAGTTGAGTAGTGTAGTCAATTTTAATTATGTTTTTATTCCATTCCTCGTAAGTGTCATAACACCCTGAAATGAAAGTTGAAGACACATACTGCATAGATTGGGTGATGGTTGGGTTTCCATTCCATCATAACTTCTATGGTTAATGCCAAATTTAGTAGGAAGGGTAAACCAACACAATTTTATTGTGTATATTTCTACTCATTTCTATTTTTTAGGTTAATTTCTAAAGGGGTCCAATTCACAAAAAACAAGAAAGCCAAAAATACAATACCCTTCCAAAAACATCGTGAAAACAAAAGCAGTAGGGTTTCTCCCATGAAACAAACCATATATATATATATATACATATATATATATATATATATATATATATATATATATATATATATATATATATATATATATATATATATATATATATATATATATATATATAGATATATCTATATATATATATATCTATATATATATATATATATATATATATATATATATATATATATATTAGATTGATTTCAATTATTCAATGTTGTTGACCAAGAAACATGCTTGTGAAAACAAGATGTGATCTCACGTGGATGTCTTGGCATTTTTCATCTATGCATTGTCAATTTCTAGAATACTAAGAGTCAAAGCCATGAAATCTTCATCAGGGGCCCCTCAGAAATTTGTTTTCCCTTCTATCAATTGAGTGAGATTTCCTTGAATTGTTCTCATTGGATAAATCTCATGGTTTCAGACTTTGAATAGTTTAGTTTGGATTGAAATACTATACTTCTTGGGTAAGCTCAACTAAAAATCCCTTGGGGGTTCTTGAGCCTCTTCCTTTGCACATGTATCATTCTTCCATCCAATAGATATAATGGCCTAAAAGCACTAGTGACAAAAAAGGGATAAACCGTCATTTTTCTTAACTGCATGGGGCACTTATTGTTCTAGCCAAGTGGTGTATGCCAGCTCTCTCATTTCCTACAAGGTAGAATAGGTGCAAGATGTTTGCAAGATAAAAGGTATGATCCTGATCGTGAGGACCTTCATAATAGAATGGTATCCTTTCTTGTGATTAACCATATTAAAATCTAAAAATAATATATGGTTTAAGAGCCTAAAAGCGCTAGTAACGAGAAGGGGCTAACCCCTCCTTTTCTGAATTGCATGGGGCACTCGTTGTTCTGACCAAGTGGTGTATGTCAGCTCCCTCATTTCATACTAGGTAGAATATTTGTGAGATAAAAGGTGTGATCCTGATTGGGAGGACCTTCATAACATAATGGTATCCTTTCCTTTGATTAACCATATTAAAATATAAAAATAATATATGGTTAAAGTCTCAAACCTTTCATCAGTCCACCCAACATCCTGGTAAACTTTTATTTTTCATCCAAATACATCTTTTTCATAGTTGTAGCAGCCTATTAAAGGGATGGAATTGAGTTTTGAGACCCCAAATTTTGTACTCAACCCTCCTTTAGCTTATCCAGACCACTTTCTGAGCCATTTCAAGTAGTTCTAGACTTGTTTTCACGTATTACAAGGAACAAACAACTTGTTGTTCGTAACTTCTGCCCATATTAAATGGTATGGTTGTATCTTTCCTAAGCCATTTTAACTATTAATTCTAATATTTTAGCATAAACCATTCACTGGATAATTGTTTTAGACCCCAATTTACCCTCAGAGCCATTTAGATCATTTTTCCAAGGTCACAAGGGAGTGAACAACTTGTTGTTCACTTTTATTAGTTTGTTGTTCAAAAAAATAGAGAGTTATTTTTATTTACCCTTGCCCACAAATACCACCCCGGGCATTTTTGGCCCTCTAGGGAGTTGAGGAAGGAAAAAACCCCAAGTTAGGTGGTCCTAAGAGGGCTTGTATGCAAGTCCCTCACCTCTCCTTCTTCCCCTTTCATTTCCTTAGACATCAATACCATTTGAGGTGTGGGTAGCCTCTAACTTGTGCCAAGATACGAAAGAGGTTGTAATCAATTTAATTGTCGGATAAGCAAGATCCACCTCAACTGATGAATTTTTCTTATAACAATCCTTTTTAAAATATGGACCTTTTTTTCAATGTGTTAACAAAGCATGTGATCATGTAGAGAATCCTTGCCAAAATTTGAACTTGAACTATCTTGGTGATATGCCCACCCACTTACCACTAGAATACGTGACAAATGCCTTAGACTTTTTTTCAAAGCAATGATATGCTAAAAGCATCACTTGAAGACATTGACCTTGTCTAAGCTAGCACAAGTCCCAAGATCATATGGTTTCCCTCTCTTCCTGAGTGGTTCAACAAAACCTTCATTGGTACTTAATAAGTAACCCACTAACATAGATCTCCCTAAATATGTTGAGACAGGGCCAAAAGGTAATCATAAACCCAATTAAGAAGCATAACTCCTATAAAGCCTCTAATATGTTTTTGAATCCATCAAAATTTGATCTTTATAATCCATGCAATTTATTTAACATTAGTGAAATAAATAAAACTTATTGAATGGGGAGCATCATAATATGGTTTTGGAACTCATGACAAGGCCTCGAGACCTCACAAGTAGACCTTTCCTGACGTGTTAAATGGTCTCGAGTGTTGTGGCCTAATTTTGACTAAGTGTTGGTGTAGAGGAGATTTGAGCCAAAGATGAATCACATAAGCATGACTACACAATTCTATAGAAGTATAAGTACACCGAGGTTGAGGAGTCATCTTATACATCATATGCACCAATTCCCCCAATCATCTGCACATGTCTCTAAAGATGTAGACTCATTTGTAGTATTTTGTATGAATAGGTTACAACTGGAAAATTACCTAGTATACGCTGGCATCTCCTGTAACCTCTCAAGTTTCCTAATTATATCAAAATTTTAATGAATGTAAGAGGAGGTTAAGAAGGATTTTGGAGTGAGAAGTTGCCATTGTTTTTGTGAGTTGAGAGTCTTTTTCTCTATCCTAAGTGTTGCATCAAATTTATGCAATAGATACATGTGTTGTTGATGCATTCATGCTCATGTTATATATGGATGATTTGTATTTGATTGTGATTGATATCAATGTTGTTAGTTATGGTATTTTAAATTAATATAAGTAAATGAAAAGGAAATTCAACCTCCACTAAATCTTTACGAATATAAACTTTAATCATATGGAAACTATCATGTGCACCTCGGGTAAAACCTCCTTCCTCTTGGAAGGTTGAATATGCCAACGAACTAGACTACATGGAGAATGTGTTGGACATCTTCTATGGACCTTAATCCTGTCATAGACCCAACAACATCACCAAGATCATAACTAATACAGAGTAAAGGAGATGTGGTGGAGCGTGGGAAAGATTGAGATTCAAGACTGGCTAGAAGGAAGGAACTATGACTTTCTCTGATAAGAAATAACCTATATTCGAGAAGACATGACAAGATTCAAGGAGAGATACATGTTTGAGTGTCTACATGAGATTTTTTGTGACAAATTTCTAGTAAAATTGTACTAATGGATGGAAAGGCTCACGTAGAAGCATGAACATTAGAATCTGTAGTGCAAAGTCGAGTGGATTGCCAAGAATTTGGTAAATATTCAGTGGTATGACCACAAATTGACTTGAGTAATAAACTTCTAATACAAAGGTAGAATAGAAGGTTATGGTTTAGAGTTTGTGGTATAATGTCATCATTCTTTGACCAAGGTGCTTGAATTCTTTAAGAAAGGATTGTGTGGGAGACTAATAGAAGAAATATTAGTGGGGATAAAAATGTTGACGGTGGAACATGGTATGTTCCCAAGCCCCATTGATATGGACATATAATCCCTACATGTGGGGCTGGAACAGTAGGAGGACTTGATGGAAAAGTTAGTGTGATAATCTACTAAAAGAACTGATGATGGTAAAGGTAATGAACTTTGAAAGAGAATGGAAGAAATGATATAAAAGTTGCACATGGATCGTAGAGAAATCGTGACAAGAAGAGATGGAAAAGATCTGCTCTAGTAAATAGTTTTTAACAAGAGGAGATGGTCTTGACCTTCATCTAGAATGTGAGATGATACATAAGATAAGAGAAGTACCTAAAGGAGATTTGTCGACCCCATAAGTAAATATCAATAAAGTGTGGCATTGCAAAGAGAATAAGAGTTCACAGAGGTGTAAGGAACTTATAAAGAAATGAGGTGGTGGTTGCAATATTACATGGGGGATGTTGTTATGATCCAACACCTTAAAAATGATAAAAATCCAATGAATACAGTCCACTTCGAGGGGGAAACCTCCTTTTACAATTTATCAAATTCAAAATACCATATGAGATGAGACAAGATCATCCTAAGACTAGATCTCTTTGGTATATATATAGGAGACAAAGAGTACAATTATAATGAAAGTGTGCAATGAAGGTTTCTAGCTTACATACAAATATAACACTAGAAATRTAATAATTCGATATCTAGTGCTTAATAATGGGTATTATACATAACATGGGGATTTTTCTAGGGCTTAACATGCCCCTCCCCTTCAAATAATTGTTGTCATCAACACTTGACTAACCACATGTGTTTTKCATAAAKAACTCATCTTCCCATGTCACCTCTTCCACTGGTAGGTTCTTCCATTTKATAAGGTACTCGGTAATTGCTTGATTTCTCAGCTACTTAATCCTTGTTTCAAGGATTGTTTTTGGTTCTAGTATGATTTTCCCTTCTTTATTAATCTTTGGTAAAATAGTTTGGACTGGGATCTTGCTGTCAATTACCTTCTTTAAGCAAGAAACATGGAATACTGGATGTACACATGAATATGGAGGCAAATCCAATTTATAAGACATACTTTCAATCCTTTGTAGAACCTTATAGGGGCCATAATATTTGGGTGCTAATTTATTGTCCTTCTTTTGTTGCATGAGGGACATATGTTTATATGGTTGTATCCTCATAAATAACCAATCACCCACTTCAAATTCCCTTTCATTGTAATGTTGATCAACTTGTTGTTTCTTCCTATTTTGTGTCATAACCAAGTTGTCCTTCAGTAATTTGAGAACCTCATGTTGGTTCCATGTGTGGTCCTCCATTACTTGAACTTTTGCAGTCCCTTTCGAGGGTGATTCCATGGATGAAGGATGATATCTATAAAGTGACAGAAATGGGGACATTTTTTATAAAGTATGGAAAGATGTGTTGTACCACCATTCCGCTAAATCCAACCACTTGACCCATTGTGTCTTTTTATCAGATGCAAAGCAACTAAGATATCCTTCTAGACATGTATTCACAATCTTAGTTTTCCCATTGGATTGAGGATGGTAAGATGAGTTGTGAGCCAATTGAGTACCCAAATAAGAAAATAATTCAGTCCAAAAATTTCCAGTGAAAATTGGATCTCTGTCACTTACAATAATCTTGGGGACTCCATATAGATTTTGAACTATTTCCATGAATACTGCAGCTATTGTACTTGCTTTAAAAGAATGAGAAAGAGAGAAAAAATGGGCATACTTTGTCAGTCGATCCACTACTACCATGATGACAATATTTCCTTCGAATTTGGGTAAACCTATAATAAAATCCATTGAAACTTCTTCTCAATGTTGACTTGGCATAGATAATGGTTGTAGGAGACTTGAAATCTTGATTGTCTCTCTCTTATTATGTTGGTAGACCACATATTTAGACACAAAATTTTGAACATTAGTTTTAAGCCCTTCCCCAAAAAAATCCTTCTTGATCATGTGGTATGTTTTCAAGAATCCTGAATATCCTACTATAGGAGAATTGTGCAATTCTATAAGGAAGTTCTATTTTAGTTGGGAATTCTTACATAAATATAGGTGATCATGATACCATAGCAAGTCCTTCTTCCATACAAAATTATCTAATGAACTGGGGTCCTCTTGTAGTTTTTGAATTATCTTGCATACCTCTTGATCTTGCTTCCATTATATCCTTGCTTCTTCCACCCAATAAAATTGCGGAATAGAAATAACACACAATGAACCCTCTATTTCTTCCTTTTTCCTTGAAAGGGCATCTGCCACAACATTATTTTTTTCCTTTTTTTGTAGCTAATTTCAAAGTCATAACCTAGCATCTTTGTAACCCATTTTTGTTGCTCTTTTGAAGATAATTGTTACTCCAAGAAGTAATTCAAACTATCATGATCTGTTTTTACTTTGAAGTGTCTTCCTATTAGGTAAGGGCAGGATTTCTTAACTGCATTTAGTATGGTGAAAATTTATTTTTCTTAAGTGGGTTTGAGTCAATTTTTTCCTTTAAGTTAGCTTCTCTCAAAGGCAAGGGGACTACTTTCTTGCATTAAAACTACACCAATTTTGTGGCTTGAGGCATCACACTCGACAATAAACATTTTTTGTGAAATTATGTGTGGCTAGGACAGGAGTTGTACACATAGCCTCCTTAAGTTTTTCAAAATCTTTAGTTGTTGCTTGAGTCCAAGGAAAATTTTCTTTCTTTAATAATGTTGTTATAGGTGTTGCTATTTCGCCATAATCCTTGAAAAACTTACTGTAATATCATGTCAATCATAAGAATCCTCTAAGTTTCTTCAAGGTTTTGGGAATTGGTCATTCCCTCATAGATTTAATTTTGTTAGGGTGCACTTTTACACCTTCATGAGATACAACATGACCCAAATATTCCACTTCTTGAACCCCAAAAGAACACTTGGAAGGATTTGCATAAAGTTGTTTATCTTCCAATAGTTGCAATACTCTGTCAACATGTTGTACAGGCTCTTCCCAAGATTTTTTGTAGATTAGTATCTCATCAAAAAGTACTAACACAAATTTTCTAAGGAAGGGCCTGAAAATGGAATTCATCAAGCTTTGAAATGTTGAAGGTGCATTAATAAGTCCAAATGGCATAACTAAAAACTCATAATGACCTTCATGTGTTCTAAAATCTATTTTGGGAATATCTTCCTGTCTCATTCTGATTTGATGATATCCCAAATGAAGATCCAACTTAGCAACAAAAATTGTTCCATGCAATTTKTCTAATAGTTCATCAATGACAAGAATATGAAATTTATCTTTGATGGTCATTTTGTTGAGTTGTCTATAATATGGACACATTCGCCATGAACCATAATTTTTCATAACCATCGCCACTGGTGAAGAGAAAGAACTTTGKCTAGTTTGAATGRTCTCGRCCTTGAAATTTCTTGGATTATATGATCAATATCACTCTTTTATGCATATGGATACCTATAAGGCCTAATKTTAAGTGATACACTTMTTGGTTGAAAATGAATAGCACGGTCATGATCTCGAGCAAGTGGAAGACCCTTAGGCATTTCTCCAAATACCTTGGAATGATTGTTGATGACTATTTGGAGATCCAGTGGAGTAGAGGATATAGATGTTTGGACATATAGTGAGCACAATTGTGAAATTACACCTTTTTGAGTAATTTTGTCATGCTATTAGAGCTTATCACCTTAGAGGGTTTCCCTTGGATACCTCTAAGCTCAACTTCATTTCCTTCTGAGGAAAATCTCATGAAAATATCTTGAAAATTAAGGGCCACTATTCCTAATGATTATAACCATTGGACACCTAATACAACATCAACACCACCCATTTGGATGGAAATCACGGGACTATCCAAAAAATACTCCCTTATATTGAGCTTAATACTATGGCACTTCCTAAAACAATTTATGGTACCTTCATTTCAATCATCACTTGAAACTTTGGTTCTAGAAATACAAATCAATTGAGATCTTTTGCTAATTTGTAATTGATGAAGTTATGGGTACTACTAGAATCAATCAACATTGTTACCTTTTTATTTTTGATGTATCATTGTACCTTAAGGGTTTGTGGAGTACTCATGTCGGCCAATGCATGAGAAGATAGCATTGGAGTAGTATCTTCTAGATCTTGATCTTGTGATGGTTCCAATTCTTGATCTTTTTCCTCTTCACAGTCTATGTAGAATGATTTATTCTCGCCACATTTATGCCCCTTACTTTACTTGTTGTCACAATTGAAACATAGTCCCTTTGCTCTTCTTTCATCCATTTGTTGAGGTGTCAACCTTGTCGGTTGATGTATAGTTGTCTTATGAACCCCAAAACTATCTTTGCTTCATGTGTGTGCTCCAATGGTAGGCTTGTGTGTAGTTTTATTCTTGGCTTAAATATGACGATAAAATTGCATGACGACCATAATATTTGCAGGATGATTTCATAAAATTTCATGTTTAATGTCTTCTTTTAATCCACCCATGTAAGCTTTCAACAAATTTGCATCACTTATGTCATCCACCCTTGTGGCCAATACTTGAAATTATGAATTATAATCTTCAATGTCACCTAAGTGCTTAATTCTTGTCAATTGACTGAAGTAGTATGTTCCCAAACTTTCCCATATTGTGCTTCTAAGTCTCTTGTAAATAAAACCCAAGTATAATGATAAAAGGGAAGCTTCCTTTTAACTACACATTGATACAATTGATATGGTTTATTCTCAAAGTTCAAAGTTGCTATGTGAATCCTTTTCTTATCATTCATAATATTATGTAGTTCAAAATACTACTCTATTTGGTTCACCCGAATAAATATCTCTATTCCATCTGACTACAATGGTCATGGACAACACAAGAGTGAACTCTCAGGGAAGTCTGAAGTTGTCTTAATTGTTATCCATTTCTGTAAGTGTTTCCATAGAAGTAACATCAATCATACAACAACTAGGAATATAGGAACTTTTGTTGGTATAAATTCATCTGAGAATGGTGACAACTTAATTGAATGATTCATTTATGTGTCTATCTTTGTTCCATGGTTGATGTGATAAGGACACAATGTAGCACTAGTTCCTTTGCAATGCCATTTGGAATGTGTGAAGAACTGTTCTGAACCAAATTCCTCTAATAGCATAAGAATGGAAAGAAGAAGTAACTCCACACCTTGGTAAGGATAAATAATCAATGAATAAGAAGCCACTTTGAGGAGGAAACCTCCACCTCCATTTGTAATATATCCAATGTACAAGACAAAATGCCTATACAAATGATCTCCTTTATTATAAATAGGAAATAAAGTGGGCATGATGTAACCTACCACTAAGTTGACCTAACCATAACTAACATACTAATAATGAATGATGGTTAGGGCCTTAACATAGCCCCCCTTTTTAAAAAAACTTTTCCCTCAAATCGTTTGCTCATTTTCCCATGTAAGCATATTCTTCCACTTGATTAGGTACTCCATATTGGTTCTATTCTAAAGAGATAGAGAAGGCCAATCTATAACTTTTTCTGGTTCAAGAACTAACTTTCCTTCTTCATTTGATCCTGGAAGTTCCATATACACTAACATAGTTTTTCCCATAACCTTTTTTGGGCAAGATACATGAAAAACCTTATAAATGTGAGAAGGAAAATCCAACTTTTACACCACTTCTCCAATATTGAAAATAATCGCGTAGGGTCCATAAAATCTTGGAGCTAGTTTTTTTTATTCTTTTTTTGTTTGAGAGTAGATTATTTATCAGTATGTAGTCTCAAAAATACCCAATCACCCTCCTCAAATTGTCTTTCACTTCAATGTCGACCTGCTTGCTATTTCATCTTGTTCTACACCAGTTGAAGGTTTTCTTTAAGAATTTTCAAAGTTTGTTTAGTCTTTTCGATATGTGAGTCTATTTCCTATACTTTGGACTAATCTTGAAAAAATCATGTGATCCTAAGAGCTAGATATCCATAAAGAGATTCAAATGGAAACCAAGATATTTTTTAGGGGCAAAATTTCACGAATTGGCATTTTTTTTGCCATTTTTTGAAAAAACAATCGCTAATTTGGTTAAAAATTCACCTATTTTTTACACAAATATGATTAAATTAATAATATTCGCAAAAAAATTACAAGTTTTAATAGTAAATTATATGTTTTTTATTGAATATTCATCTACATATCTATATAAATGATTTTTTCAAATCAGACTAGTCGCCTAGAATACTATACATAGGTATAATATTTGAATCATTAAAAAATACCTTGATGGAAAGATCTTAGTAGATGTGTGATAGGTGGAATTATACCACAATTCTGCTAGAGGAAGCTACTTCACCCATTGAGATTGTTTTTCTAAAGAATAACAATGAAGACAACCCTCTAAATATATGGTAACTATTTATGTTTGACCATATTTTTTGTGAATAATATGTTGAAATCATAGCTAGTTTCGTTCCACTCATCTCCATAAATCTTTCCAAAATTTTCTTGTGAATTTTGGATCTCTGTCACTTACTATTACTTTATAAAATCCATTAAGTCTATTAATTTCCTTCATGAACACTTCAACCACATGGCTTGCAGTATATGTACTCTGAATTCTACAAAAATGTGCATAGTTTGTGAGTCTATCCACAACCACAAAAATGGCATCATTCATCCTTACCTTTTGATTTTGGTAAACCTATAATGAATTCCATTGATATCTCTTTCTATCTTTGATTAGGTATGTGTAAAATTTGAAGTAACCCTAGAGCCTTGATTGTATCTCCTTTATTTCTTTGGCACACCTAACATTCTCTTGCAATTTTTTGAATATTTTTCTCCATTCCTCCCTCCCCCCAAATTTTTTTTGATCCTTTGATATGTTTTAAGGAACCCTAAATGTCCCTCCATCTGGGAGAGTCATGAGACTCCCTTCTTGCATCAATACTACTCCAATTTCTTGTTTTGATGCATCACATTCAACTATGAATGTTACCAAATCAAGTGTTTCCAATACTAGTGTGGAAGACACAACATCGTTTAAGAGTGAGAATACCAAGGTAGCATCTTCATTCCATACAAATGAATTTTTCTTCAAGATAGATGTGAGTGAGTGGGCATGCAATGCTCCCATTTTTTTTATAATATCTTGTAAGATCCAAAAATCCTCTAATACTCTTGATGTTCTTAGGAGTAGACCATTTTGTGATAGTTTGAATCTTTTGAGGGTCCAACTTAACCCCTTCCTATGAAAAAATAAGACTCAAATACTCTACTTGTTGTTCCCCAAAAGAACATTTGGACATGTTTGCATAAAATTCATTATTCTCAAGAATTTGTAGGACTTTATCCACATGTTTATTCTTTTCTTCCATGATTTTCTATAGATAAGTATATCATCAAAGAAAAACAACATAAACTTTCTAATATGGGGTGAATTTTTTTTCTTCATAAGGCTTTGAAAAGTAGAAGGAGCATTAGTCAACCCAAAAGGCATGGCCAAGAAGTCATAGTGCTCTTCATGTGTCCCAAAAAAAAAATTGAAATGTATTTTTCTCTTAATATGATTTGGCAGTATCTTTATTTAAGATCTAACTTTGTGAAATAAGGCACTCCATGAAGCCCATATAATAACTCGTCAATATTTGGAATAGGGAATTTATCCTTGATGGTGATTTTGTTTAGATCTCTATAATTAGGGCACATCCTCCAAGCATTATTTTTTCTTCTCACCATCACTATTGGATCTTAAAAGGAACTCCTTCTTGGTTGAACAATACATGTATCCAACATGTCTTGTACCATTTTATCAATATCCCATTTTTGTTGATGTGGATATCTATAAGGCATTTTATTAGGAGTACTTCCAAGTATTAGTTAAATTTGATGTTCATGATCTCTAAATGGAGGTAGCCCCTTAGGAATTTCTTGGAAGACCCTCTGGTGCTTTTCCAATGTACATTTTAATTCCTATGGAATATTTTCATCTTCCTGCTTCTCTTCCATAGAATAAATTCTAACCACAACTCCACTACTACCCTTTGTTATGATATTTTCCATTATATGAGAGTCGATGACCTAAGAGGGTGCAATTTTTAACTCTTTGAGTTCATATCGAACTCCTTCCAATTCAAATCTCATGAATAATTCATTATAGTTTATAGAAACTATACCCAATATTCTCAATCGTTGAATCCCATAAACAACATCTATTCCTTCAATTGGAATGGCATACATTGGGATTACTAAGTTATATTCTCCCATACTAAGTTTAATGTTAGGGAATTTTCCTCCACAATTAATACTCCCCCCATTAACAACCAAAACTTGAAAATTTGTCACTAGTTACATAAAACAATTGAGGTGCTCTTGTGATATTTTATCAATGAAGTTATGGGTACTACTTGAATTAATAAGCACCATGACCTCTTTCTTCTTAATGTATCTTGCAATCTTAAGGGTTTGAGATGTTGACAAACCTACGAATGCATGAATGGATATTTCACTCCTATCTTGATCTTTGTTATGCAAAATTTCTACATTTTTTTCCTACTCTTCTAAGTTCACAAGTTCTTCCTCACCCATTATTGCAAATGCCTCTATTTCCTCCTCATCATTATTTTCCAAAGTGAAAAATTATAGCAAAAATGCCAACATGATTCATTTGAAGGATCCAAATTCAAGGATTGTATGCTCTAAATTAAATGTTATGAACCAAATTCCCCAAATGGCATAATAATAGAAATAAGAAGTAACTCCATGCCTTGAGAATGATAAATAGTCAATGAAAAAGAAGCCGCTTCGACACCTTATATAGACCCTGGGTTTGTCATAGAGCCAACATGGAGATTGAAATTCTTCATTGTCCTATCCCTCCTAACCCTAACTCCAATAATTTCATTCCTCCTCCTCCTCAAGCTCCACATTAATCTCATGGTGGGTCTCAAGATCGATCCCTAGAGGGCCTCCATCCACGACCACCAAAACTATCCCCAACCATGGTGAGCTTGCTAGGTTTATGCATTGTCCTTTGTAACAACCCAAATCAATTAATTTTATATATATATATATATATATAATTTAATTTAATTAATTATTAAAATATATTAAATCAAACTTTTATTATTTTATCATTAAAAGGTGGGTGAAGTACTTAATGGGGGGATAAGGTTGTTGGGGAATTAATGAGTGGATAAGGTTGTTGGGGAGTTAATGGGGGGATAAGGTTGTTGGGGAATTAATGAGTGGATAAGGTTGTTGGGGAGTTAATGGGGGGATAAGGTTGTTGGGGAATTAATGAGGGGGATTTGAGAGAGGGGGATAAGGAAGAAGGAGAGGACTTGGAAGAGGATCTCATTTTTTGTTTTAGAATTTCTGAAAGATAGAGGAGGAGGAAATTGGAAGAATTGTTTTGGGGAACTCTCACAGGGCACTGTTGTTGCTGGAAATTTTGGGCTCAGCGGCCAGGAAACTGCAAGGATTCCTGGAGCTAGGGAGCCAGAGAGGTTGTTCCTATTTGGATGAGAGGTTAATATTCAATTGGTCAAGCTCAAGAACAAGAGAACCAGGGACTAAATCAACTAATCTACAGGTAGAGGTACGTATTTTTTGTATATTATGTTGTTATTATGTTGTTGATGATTATTATGTTGTTGTAAAGAAAATCATGAAAGGAAAACCTTGAAATAAATTGAATTTATTTTGTAAGAAGATGAATAGATTTTCTTTTATTTTATTTTGAGGCTTGTATGAAAGGCCCTACATATGGTATCAGAGCCCGGTTTCAAAACTGAAACCTGGGCTTCACCACCCACAACAGGATTTTGTCTTTGTGCTGATTTGGGTTGTTACAGTCAAAACAAGTAAAAATGGAACACAAGTTAATATACCTAATATAGCCATAAGTAAAAAAAAAAATACGTTAATTTAAGTGGGGAGTTCCAGATATTTGTGTTGTAAATACCCACCACATGCATGATTTGTGATCACTTGTGACACATGCTATTATGGATATTGTGCTATAATTTGCATAGAATAGTTTACTAGACATGTCTCAATATTTCATAATATGATCATGGAGTTGAATTTACCTATTTATATCTGAAATTATATTTTATGACTTCACTCATAGATTTGAAATTGAAATTTTATTATTGAAGATGAATTCCCTTGTTTAAGTTTCGCTAAATATTTTAGTTTGGATCTGGAGAAAAAATTTATGGATCTGAGGATTGTTAGACTCAGAAGTTCCACTTTTGAATTCTTGACAGAGGCTCATGTAAATAAAAATTACAAATATCAGACAACGAATTTCATCTCACAGGTGACAAAACCCACTGATCACAAATTCAAACTCGAAATAACAATACGCTTGCATGCAAAACACAAGCAGGGACACGAGATCTAGAAGCACCTGATGAGGATTGGAATTTATGGTCAAGTTATGCTTCAGTATGATGAATTTCAAAAGATGTGGGCCCTTTTTCCAGCTGTTGGCAAGAATACCAAACGTTCACTAACCTCATTGGCTTAACCAAATAGCCTACAAACAACAATAACACGGAACAAAACAGTGCATGCACCTCTATTACATTTTGGAGATTGAGATTATTACCAACCGTGAATCCTAGTAAACATAGGCCTCGTACAATGGTGAGCAAGAGCTCAATTTCTACCAACCTCCAAAGAATACCAAACACAAACTGCAGACTTTACAATCGGACAAATAAAATGTCCCTCGGTAACTTACCCACGACTTTGAAGTTAGAATTAATGAAGTGTTCACTATGATTTGTAGGTTTCTGAAATTTATAGCTACAAATTGGGGGTTGCCGAAATTCATTATTGCAATTTGTGGCTTGCTGAATTTATATCCATACATGTTATGAATTGTGATAAAATATAAGTAAAAACCATCTGTTACTGAGATCGTATCACCAAATATTATGGGTTGCTCAAATTCTATCAGTCCTTGCTAGTTTACGTGACATTTGATGTGTACTCTCTTTAGACCTACGCTAGTAACAAGCATAAGTCATATAACAACACATTTCATAGTCATACAAGTAGCGCAACGGATAGAGTCAAAGAAAGAGTACCTTATTCTTCCTTAACGTGTCTTTGGCTTCGACTCTCTTTGGCAAATTGGTTGTATTTATGAATCTCCTTTTCCTATTTTTCACAAAGAAACATAGCTTGCGCCATCTGGCAAGTGCTTCTACTGACGATTTTTTTGGATTTCACTGCTGCAAAATATTCACTGAAAAATTGATCCATATCCACAACCCAAATTGGCATCACCATACTTGGAACGCGATGAGAAGCATCCACCACCACCACCCCCACCCACAGTGCATTCTTGGGCCCAATGTCTAGGCTGATCACATTTAAATCAATCAGAATGACCTGTATCTCTATCACCATAATATGTCTCAAGTTCTCTGTCCGATGTATCCCAAGAAAACCCTCCCATAAATACACGGTACTCCTCCTTGCCAGACATTATTGCTTCCATCAACAACACTTGCAAGAATATTCTACTATACACCTCACCTTGCAGTTCGGCTAGCAAAAGTGGTATCCCAACTCTAACCCTAGTGATTCCAACCTTTCTCGCTATGCCTCACCTCCGTGAGAAAGGAGTTTGACGGCCATGGTTGTTGCAGAGGAAGAGGCGGTCGAGTGGTGTTGCGTGAGTAAGAAGGGATAGGGTAGGGTTTGAGAGCGGGAGGGGGGCACGTGGGCCTCACCCAACCTTATTCAGAATATTTTTCCCTCTTATAATAAAGATGAAAATATTGGGCTTCTATCCCAATCTCCAAGTTAAGCCCAGAGCTACCAAGCATTTAAACCAAGTTCAAGTCATAATGACACCACACACAACATATGCCAAGTCACAACACCAAGCGCAATCTACGAAAGAGGAGAGCCCATAAGGGCGCTAGTCCTTGCAATACGCGTCATATTTTAATATATATATATATTATTTTATTTTGTTTCTCTCTTATAATATATTTTTAAAATTAATTAAGGTTATTTAAAATATATATATATAATCGAACCAATCCCCAAGTCCTATTGTGATCAAGTGCCACTTACCTCAAGTTTGGTCACAAGTTGCTTAACCCGGACTTATGAGTTTGGTCATCGAGTTCACCAAATGTTAAAACTATGGGTTTCGATCATCAAGCCCACCACTCCAAGTCATTGACACCATGTACTACCAAACACCTTATTCATTGCACAAGTCACAGAGCCCAAGTACCAAAGCCCATCATTAAAGCTCTTAAGGGGCCCAAACTGTGCACAACTATGGAAAGAGAGCCCACAATGGAACATTATGTGCACAACATGTCAATCAAATGGGGTTGTTTGGGGGTTTAATAATTAATTTACACTATGTTTAAAACACTATACTTAGTTTCCAAGTTTCTAAGGACTTAAGGAGGTAAGTAACAGTAATTGGCAGGTACCTCGCAGTGCTAGTATAGCTAGCAAGGCAAGGGAGTT
>SNQJ01S0064797.1:18222-30608 GCA_010110895.2 Picea sitchensis
GCTTAAATCCTCAGACAAACTGTTAAGAAACCTAAGAGAGTCAGAATCAACCTAAACATAACCACTTTTAATTAGAGAATAAGAACTATGAAGACTGGTCTTACTGAATTTAACTATTTTTTTATTTCAAAAGTTAATACATAATCTCTTGTACTACAATGGGAAAACCCAAAAAAATGAAAAACAGTATTGAGTATAAAAGGAGATGCCCAACAATCTGTAAGCCAGAAAACATAAGTTGTAAATTCAAAAATAACCCTTTGGACTCTTTTCTTAAAGATTTTTACTTTGAAATGCCTTTAAACTTGTTCTAAGTGAAAACATTAAGGTTTAAGTATTAAAAAAAAAAAAACGCTTTTTATTTACCTATCATCTTACGGGATAAGCAACACAATTTTTATTTTTTAAATTCTTATTATTTATTAAGAAAATGGACTTTGTTGTAACTCATAACTTTGCCTTACTATTATCATTTTTTTTATTTTTTTATTTCTATTATTAAATAACAAAAAGTACTATCTATTGCCTATTTTTTGGCAAATTAATCCTCTGAGTTCAAGATGTCTGTTTGAATCCTGTAAACAAAACAATATCAAAAATATCAGTTTTTTTTTGGTATAAAAACTTAACTAATTTTATTTTATTTTTATTTATTTACAAAATGAGAATAGACTTTCTAAAACAAAATGGTATACACAATGAGAATTTCTGGAAATTAATTATTCCATATAATGTTTTAAAAAACGCCCGTTGACAGGGGCATTCAAGATTTTACCATCCAAATTTTCAAGCAGAAATGAATTTTTTCCTTCAGGAGATGCTACCTTAAATGGTCCATACCAAATATGATCGAATTTACCATTTTTTCCTGAATCCTCTTTTCAAGCAACCCATCTCAAAACTAGATCCTCAGGGAGAAAATTCCTGTCCTTGGCTTTATGATCAAATAATACCTTCATGTCATCCTGGTACTTCTGCAACTTTTCATCCACTACCGCCCTGTGATGTTGAACTTCAATCAACTGATTTATCCTTCTTGTGAGAGGATTCGATTCTTCCTTCTCGTCTTGCCATAGTTTCATCACAGGAAGTGCTAGGTTTATAGGCAACACTACATATGTTCCATATACCATTTGAAAGGGAGAAGTACCGATAGACTTTTTTGTGCCTATCCGATTTGCCCACAAAGCATATTTCAAATGCAAATGCCAAGACTTTTTATTTTCGTTTAACACTTTTTTGATTATATTGATTAAGCTCTTGTTTGAAGATTCTGCCAGACCATTTCCCTAAGGATAGTATGATGTGGAATGACCTAGCACAATATTATATTTCTGGAAAAAGATGACCATTTCCATAGACTTAAAATCCTGTGCATTGTCTGTGACTATCTTTCTGGGAAAGCCAAACCTAGACAAGATATTTTCTTCTAAGAAGTCTATAACTACTAAATCAGTAGCCTTTCTTGTTGGGATAGCTTCCACCCATTTGGTGAAATAGTCTATAGCGGTCAGGATCCATCTGTGTTGAGAACTTGAATGAGGATTAATTTCACCTATGAAGTCTAGTCCCCATTGCTGAAAAGGAGCTTCTGTCTTGACTGGGATCAATGGCATCACTGGTAGTTTATGTTTTCCTGCAAAAAATTAGCAAGGACTGCAAGCTCGTACCTTAGCATTGACATCTGGGAAAATTTTGGGCCACTAATAACCAACCCTCAGGATTTTATATGTTGTATCCCTCCAAGCGTGGTGTCCTCCACATACTCCTTTGTGAAATTGACCTATAACTTCTTATGTTTTCGACTCGACCAGACAGACCAAGAGGAAGCCAAGCGGGTCTTTCCAATATAATCATTTTTCATAAATACAGTATTTGATTGCATGCAGCTTTAGCATTCTAGCTTTGGATGGAGAAAAGTCAGTTGGACATTTCAATGTCAGTAAGTATGTTACTATGTCCTTGTACCAATTCAACGATGCAAATTTCTCCTCGATTCTGTTTTCGACTATTTGGTCCTCAAGTTCATTCACGTCTACCCATTCTCCCTCCTCCTGATAGTTGTTTATCCCAAGAGCTCTGAAATTGGATTCAACTAAAAGTTTAGCTAAACCTTACCCTTTTACCAATTTTGTCTCTTTAACCTCCAATTCGAACTCTTGAATTTTGGTAAGCCATCTTCCTCTTTTACCATCATTGTCTGCTTGAACCAAAATATCTTTTACAGAACTAGTGGGTACATATGCAATCACCTTAGAATGTAAAACTTAAGTTCTCAAAGCTTTCAATGCTTTTACCATAGCATATGCTTTCTTTTCCATTATATTATATTTGAGTTCAACATCTCGGAGACTTTTGCTAAAGAAGGCTATTGGTCGCTCGAAACCTTCTTTGTTCTTCTGAAGGAGTACAACAGCCAGTGTGTGTTCAAAGGCAAATGAAAAAATAAGAAAATATTTGAGATAATCGGGGCTCGCTAGTACTGGCGCCTCACATATAAATTTCTTGATATGGGCAAAGGATGCTTTAGCTTCTGCTATCCATTTTATGTCACTATTTTTCCTGAGCATATCTGTAATCAATTTCACAATTTAAGCGAAGTTAGGAATAAATCTTCTCAAAAAATTTATTTTTCCTAAAAATGATTGAATTTCTTTCACATTCCTAGGAATAGGTATTGTATATATAGCTTCTACTCTTTTAGGGTCAATTCTAATTCCATCTCGAGATACGATGTGACCCAACAACTTGCCTTCTTGAATAGCGAAATGAGACTTCTTAGGATTTAAGGATAGACCAAACCTGCGACATTTTTCGAATGTCTGTTTGAGATGAATCATATGGTCTTCATATGATTTAGAAAAAATAGTAAGAACATCCAAATAGATGACTACAAACTTGTCTCGTTCGCCAATGAAGGGAATATCCATTGCGCGTTGAAAAGTAGCACCTGCATTCATCAGTCCAAACGACATTTTATTGTACATAAACGTGCCCCAAGGAGTGGTAAATGCGGTTTTTTCCTTATCAAGATCACTAACGCCAATTTGATTGTAACCTGAAAATCCGTCAATAATTGACATACTATTAGCTCCTACTACTTTTTCAAGAACATGGTCCATTTTAGGTAGAGGATAATTATCTTTGAGAGAATATTTAATAAGATTCCTGAAATCGACACACAGTCTAATTTCCCCATTTTTCTTTCTAACCAGGACCAGATTAGCTACCCAATCAGAATATCTCAGTGGTACAATTATCTTAGCATCAAGGAGTTTTTTGACTTCTCGTTCGATAACAGGTAATAAAATGGGGTTAATTTGTCGGAGTTTTTGTTTAAAAGTTTTGAAACCAGGTTTGAGGGGTATCTTATGTTCGATCACTGAAGTGTCATATGTTTTCAGTTCTTCATACGACCATGCGAAAACATCCTTGTATTTTCTTAACAACTCCGTGTATTTATTTTTGTTTTATTTTGATAAATATTTGGATAGTTTAACCATTCGGGGATTTTCTTCAGTTCCTATATTACAATCTTCAACCTCCTCTGGTTGGGGTTGTAGGGTGGTTTTTGAAGGGATATCATCTTGATTAAAAAGTCTTTCCAAAGGGATTAGACATTTGGGAATTTGGTTGTTCTTGATAAAAAGCATTCGGTGATTTGCAATTTTATCGTGAAACTCTTTAGAATCCTCCCCTTCTTGCATGATCCAAATAGGATCATTTTGATTCTCTTGATCGGTATGTGTTTCTGCAAATTCGTCTAATTATTCTAGAAACTTTCAAAGCAGCTCATCGTCTTCAAAGACCTGCCAATGTTGTATTTTATTTGGTATCGAAGGGCGATCTCTCATTTGTATGTGATATTTTAATTTAAAAGCAGTTGGGGGTGTGAAAGTTGACGCAGCTTTGGCTAAAGCATCAGCCTGTTGATTTTCAGATCTTGGGACGAAATGAAAATTCACATATGAGAAGAAGTTCTCGATTAAATCCCAGACACAATTCCTATAGGACCGTAATCTAGGATGCTTAGCCTGGTACTGCTGATTCACATATTTTATAATTAACTCGGCGTCACCAAAGACTTCGAGTTTCTTAATTTTCATCCTTCTAGCAGCTTCTAATCCTAGCACTAAAGCTTCATACTCGCATACATTGCTTGTACAATCCACATTCCACTGAAGCCTATATGAAAAAGGAATTAAAAATTGATCATTGGGAGCCACAAGAAGTGCTCCTGCTCCGGCTCCAAGAAAAGACGAAGCACCATCAAAATACATGTTCCATACACCAGTGCTATATACATTTTTCTCTATTTCTTTTTTTTCAACTTTTTCTTCTATACAATTATCGTCTACGTCTACTTCAAAATCGTCATCAATAGATAATATACAATTTCCTAAGTCTTGGTCGGAAATATAAACTGGATTATTGTTTGGGTTGTGTGGATCACCTATAGTAAATGCCAACCTAGTCTCTCTGTAAAGACGAGTGTATTGGCCTCCGAAAACTTGAATTGTAGCATATGTCATATCCAGTTGGAGAGATCCTCCAAGCTTGGCACCCCATGATCTAGATAATAGCATACCATACTTTGGGGGAATGTTAGCGACCACTACATCCATAAGAATACTTTTAGCTGGTATTTGAGCCAAACATACCACTAGGTATTTAATCATACCTATTCTTTTGACTTTCCTGGAATCAAAATATTATAAGTCACCATAGGGCCTTGTGATTTCAAGACCAATTTTTTCCATAATTTCCTTTGGCATAACATTGTGGGAAGCTCCAGAATCCAACATATAGTTATGGAGAAGGTGGTCAAATAGGGTTAACGTAATGTAAAATGGAGCCATGGTGTCTCTTGCACCTTCGAAGTGTGGACCGAAGACTATGTTTGGTTTGTCATCTTCTAAGTTGATGACGTCGGCCTGGCTTTCATCTTCAGAAAAATTAATCATCTTGGCAATTTGTTTTCTGTATATGGGACTTTTAGCTAATTCAACAAGGGGAATAGGAATTTTGATTTTATTTATTTCGTTTTCCAAATTAAAATTTCCTGCAGCCTTGTCATTTTTGATGTTCGGGGCTTCCATACCTTTCTTTTCAGTTTTTCGTTGTGATGTGAACTTGTTTTCATTTATAGGAGCTTGTTTCTTCACAGGGAGTTTTTCTACTGGTTCTGACTGGACAGGTTGCATATCAGCTGTGTTTCTTTTCGCAGACTATTTATCAACAACTTTTGGAGTTGCCTCATCGGTTTTGCTTCTTGGCAAACTCTTTTTTGTCAGAACATTTGGGAGACTTTTATTCCTTGGTCTTAAATTATATTTTCCCTGTAGTTCATCTATGATATCATTTGCGATATCTTGATATGTGAAATCTTCAGACATATTATTGCTAACATGGTCTTCCGATGTACTTTCTTTACTTAAAGATGCTTCGTAATCCTGTCTCGATAAATAAGGTGATTTATTATCATCGCCAAGGTTACTAATATCTTCATAGATTTCTTAAAAATCTCCTAAATCTTCCACTCCAATGTAGTTTTCACTTTTAAAGGGTGTTGTAATATTTTTATCTTCATTTTTAATTATTTCCTATGGTCCCTGAGGGTCAGGATTTCTTCGAATTTCTGGGGAAATTATCTCTTTTCAATTTCTCTAGTTCCATTTTTGAGATCTTGTTTGAAAGTTCTTGAATGACCCTAGCCATCTCTTCTATTCTATCTCCCGAGGATTTTCTCGATCCTAAAGATCCACCTTGTTCTTTAAATTTCCTATTTTCTTTGTTTCCAGTTTTAGTCTTTCCTTTTAGTTTCCTTGATGCCATCATGTTTGATTCAATCTCAAGCGCACCATCCTGTATTTTCATGAGATCTGTTGATCTCCTTTCTCTTAATAATAAGGTGAAATCGGGATCAAAAGCACCAACAAAAGTCACTTTTGCTGCAGGTTGTGAAGGTTTAACCTCAACTGGAATTTTATTATACAACTTATTGAACCTTTGTGTGAATTCTAGAATTGATTTAGAGTTCTTCTTTTTAAGGGCTCCAAATTCAGTCAAGTAGTAGAGGTGGTCCTTCCTCTCTTCCCATTGTCTAATAAATGCACTTTCAAGTTCTTCATAAGATCTTAAATATCCAGCTACTAAGGATCGGAACCAGGTCCTCACCTGTCCCTCAAAAGTTTGGACGAGGAGTCTAGAATAGACATCTTCGTGTTCTATTCCGAGGATGTCAGCAAATTGATCAAAAAAGTTTATATGTTCTTGGGCAGTCAGATCACCTTCCCCTGTAAATTTAGGAAGGCTTTTCATATAATTCCCAGGGAGATCATGAAGAGGAACAAGAAGAACAAGTGGAGCATATCTAGCAGCTACTTTAGCGAAGATTCCAGGAAGCGGTACTTGACCACCTCCAGGGGAACCACCCCCAGCTCCACCACCTCCTTGTGCAGCCATGGTTAGATTTGAGGCTAAAGTTCGGAAAGTGTGAGGAGAAGTTTCTTGGAAATCTGGGGAAGAAACTTCAGGAAATGAGAATGTATCGTATGAGAGGGGAAGTGAAAGTGATCTTTCAAGAGTTTTCGAAGTGTTTGATTGCTTAATGTCAGGCTGACATATAGTATATGTGGGTAAAAAGACTTGTTTAAGTGATTTTTCGTGATTTTAAAATCTTTTCCGGATTGGAGACTGGTGAGATCTGCTTGCTATCTGGGGTTTTTCTGGTGTTCTTTCGGCTAATAGCCAGTTTAGTTAATGTGGAGTCACCAAGTGAAAAATATTAAGCCTTAGAAGGTTTTCTGTCCTTGTTCACTATCAAAAACAGAAAATGTCAATGTCATTCTTCACAGGGAAAAGATTTGTTTCTTCATTCCTCGGCAACGGTGCCAAAAAGATGTTGTTCCTGAGTTTATACTTTAAGGCTGTAAAGTATACCTTCAAGGCATCCGTAAATGTTTAAAGGAATAATTTGAGAATAAGAATTCAAAAGGAAGGGTGAAGCAGAATCAGTTTCTCAACTGCCTCTGTCTTGCTTCCTGTTGTTCTTGGATGCTAATGTGTCTCTCAATAGCAGCCCATGAACGTTCTAATTCAACCCGGTTAGTTGTTGTTTGTAAAATGGTATTAAATAGATTCAAGGCAATACTAGTTTGATCTTGAAGGCCAGGTTCAATGTTGGGTTGTCTACTACTTGGAACAGTCATGGAGGATAAAACTTTATTTATTTTTAAAAGGATTTTAATCAAATGTTACTTCAAACTTTCCAAACATGAGAACAAGAGAAACAATTTTGAAATTCAAAATAGTAACATAAATACATTTGAGGCCGTTTCCTGAATTTGTAACAATTTGAAAATTTTAAACTGACATATAAGTATTATAGAAAAATATGAGGCTTTAATCAAGAAAGAATCTCATATTTCGATAGATAATAATGAAAGAAAACGAGGTTTCTAATGAAAGATAAGTATTAAGGTTCAAAAGATTTACAGGTCTTAAAATCACTGATAGCAATTTCAGAGGAAAAACTGTAAATAATTTGATATCCAAACCAATCTGAACTAGAAATCAAAGATGTAGATAACTTCAAATTGATTATTCATTAGAAAAACATTGAAAGAAAAATACAACAAAATATAGTAAACAGGGTTGAAGAACACATAGCTACAAATTTGCAATATTCAGAATCTCGTTTGTAATCTATATTATGATGTATTGGAAAACTGTTATTATAATTGGCTCTCTCCAAAAAAATCCTGAAGCCTCTTCTCATTCTTTAGAAACTACATTTATACATTTTCATCAAAATTTTCTCGTTGGTGACTAACCAACTTCCTAATATTACGGTTACATATAAAAATAATGTCAACCGTTTTCATTTTCTTCCTAATTTCTAATGATAAAAACATTTAAAAAAGATTTTAAGCTTGCGTTGACGAGCTTCCTTTCTCCGCTTCAATACACTGAACACACTTTCCCAAAAATTTCACAAAAGTCCTGGGAGCATCTGGTATCTCATTTGCTTCAAAAAAGAAAAATCTTTTCTACAATTCAGGCAAACGATTTTCTATCATCTTCTCTGTGAATTTAATAGTTTTCAACTTTAGATTCCGTGTCACCATCCAATTGTTGATCTCTGTCATATTGATTAATTTAATTTTTGAAATCTCCATCTTCATTTCCTCCATCTCTTCTTTGAACCTTAGCTAGTGCTTGGCAATATTAATCCCACCTAATAATACAGAACAATCATTTGTTCTGATATTCAATGAGGCTCTTTCTAAAGGATCGAAAATTCCCTGGCAATCATCATTGAGCTCTCTTGTTATTCTTTTATATTCGGCCAGGTTTGCTTCCCACACTTTTAATATTATGTCCCCTTTAACCTATTCAGAAATAGAAATTTTTTTAATCTTTCCAACTTCTTCCTTTGATGAGAAAGCCACTGCTTTTTGAAAAGTCGTTCTAGCTGCTTTCGCCTCCCTTTCCTTCTGGAAAACATTCTCCAAATACTTATTTGTTTCTTGAAAATAATTATGGACTACTTCCAGATTCAAGAACACTTTATGTTGTTCTTCCTCTATTCTCAAATATATCTCCAATGCTTGTGTCCTGAAATTTTCAAGTTCTACTACTTGATTAGCAATAGACATAATTTTATCTTGTAAATGTTTATTTTCTTCTCCCAGCTTTCGGACCTGTTCCTGCATGACCTGTATTATGTGTTTTGCCTCCTCCAAGTCTTTATTCATTTTCTGAATTTCTTGCATATCCTTTAGGCTAGCTTGTTCTAGACCCTTTTGTATTCCCCAACTAATATTTCTCTCAGTTTCTTTTATTTTGTCTTGCAACTGAATTATTGTTTGGTCTTTTTGTCCGAGCATAGTTGTTAAATTGCCAACAAAATACATATTTGTTGATGCTATAGCACCCATTGTAGCTGCTAACTCTGTAGCAAATTCTCCATCTTTGAGTTTCTTTCCATCTATAATAATCCTATGTGTTTTAATCATCCTCTCTCCTCTTGGATGAATTTCCTGTTTCAAGACTGCTCTTCGCTTTTTACTGTAAAATTAATCTGATGGGGGGATTTCATCTCTTGAAATCGGATCTATATCACTGACATATAAATCTCCTTCATGGGGGGTTCCAAAAGTTGACTGCAATGGAGTTAAAGAGGTGATAGGACTACAGAGCTCTGTTGATGTTGTTCCTCCTATCGTTTTTGGAACATCCTTCATGATTTCTGGAGTTGTTTCAAGCTCTTTTCCCCTCTCTGTTCCTGATTCTTTTGTTTGAGAACCCTCTGTGTCTTGGGAAGGTATCTCAGTATTCTTCAACTTGCCTTTGGTATTTGTTTTATCCTGTGTATTAGTTTCAAACCCTGGAGGGGGCCCTTTCTGTTCTGACGGTGGGGTCGAAACTTCACCCCGCAAACTCTTGGGTAGGCAACTTTGCCTATGGCTCTGAAAAGATGTGAATCTAGTCTATGAGTCAGGTGGCATAGCCTATACTCTATTTAGTACTTCTTCATAGGATTTAACATCTTTAAATATATCATCATAAATAGATGCTTCATGTTCATACGCCTTTAGATTACAATGTATGAAATGCCTACTTATTACTTGGTAGGGGTCATATTTTCTGTGCTCAATATCTACKAATTTCACTTCTTCTAATGACTCAGCCTCTACCTTAGAATGGCCTAAATTTAATAAAGAAAATTTCCCAATATGAACAGGGAAAGATGGCCATGATTTCTTCTGAGCTGCTTTTAATTCTAATCCAACACCGCCCTTTACTATCTGATGAGCTACCTCCCTACACACCAATCTGTCTAGTAGGAATTTAGGGAGTGCATGAGGGGAAATGGAAGAGCCATAAACCCTAATGTAGGAAACATTTTCCTCAATAAACCAATCAACATCTGCTTAAAGACTTTCTGTGATTGGATCAGAAATGTGAGGGGGTTCGCATCCAAAAAACATTATGTGCATAGGAATAATAATAAAATGAAAAACCTCATAAAATGCATCTTTAGCATTTTCTTCCCAAAGGGCCGAGTGATATTTATGAATGGGTTCTGGACAGGAAATGCTCCAACTCCAATTCATTAATGGAAAGGGAGTCACAAAATAGATTGTATCCATAATGTATGTAGACATATAAAAAGTTGTTGGTTGTCCCTTTGATTTTGCTGCTTTGTAGTTTAAGATTTCTTGTGTTAGGTTATCTGACAAAATCTTATGCCAGTTAAAACCATTTCCTTCTGAATCTTCCTCTAAAAAGGGCACCCAATCTGCATGAAAATGACAGGGATCTTTTCTCCCGAAAAGTCTACATAACATAATAGCTACATATACCATGTATTCATTTAAGGATGTTGTAGCATAAATCCCATGGGAATCAGCCCTAAACTTTTCTTGAGAAATCGCGAAATCGTGATGTTTTAATTAAGATTTAAACGCTTTTAGCACATTAATTAATTGAGATTAGACGTTTTCGGGATTTTGAAAATCCTGATGTTGAGAAGTATGTTATCAATAAAATCTGATCTCCGAAATCGCGAAATCGCGATGGCTTCCTTTTTAAACAGAACTTAACTCATCTTAATTAATTAACTAATCACGATTAAGGCCAAAACAAAATTAGTTTAATTTAACGTAAATTGTGAATCGGGGTTTCGTAATTCAGGATTTCGGGAAACATGATGAAAGGAGATGTGATCTCACTGAACCGCGAACCCCGAAATTGCAACATAATTATTTTAACCCTTAACCTTTCTTATAAGAGACTAAATTAATTCGTGTTTAAATTAATATTCCAATGTTTCAGGAAATCGGGGATCGGGGTTTCACGATTCTATTTGCATCAAAAATTTGTTTGTAGTAAACCCTGAATCCCGAAAAATTCTTTTAAGCTTAATTTAAAAATCGTTAGTTTAAATTTTAACACATTTTAAATAATTTTCAAATAAAAAGCGTCGGGAGTCTTATAATTTTTGTAAACCTTTTTCCCTTTCATTATCTGAAAAATTAAGAAAAATTTGAGAAAAAGGTATCATGTACTTAGAAATGATACGAAACTCGTGTTTTATGAAAATTCGAAACCCGAAAAAGAAAAATCTAGGCCTCAGGGATAAAAATTTAAGATCTGTTTCAACATAGGCTCCAACTGGGGACCTTGTCTCCTTGTGGGACGAGGACAACATGTAGACTCAGTGCCTTCATTGGGTCAATGGTGTCAAGGGTTTATCACTGCTAAAACTGCTAAAGGAGAGGAAAAAGAGATTTCATTTCAACTTTTGAAAATCTTTTCAAAACTTCTTATTTGCTTTAAACTCAGTTGTAGTCTTCTTCATAATATTCTCCTTCTCGTTCTGAACTTAATTTAGTATTAAGATGATTAGAAAAATCTTAGTAAACTCAACAGATTTGTAAATTTGGCTTGCATCAAAATAAATTTATAATTTTAATTGGGGAGCTCTATCTTGACTTAAGATGAAAATCTGGTTTCGAAAAACTGGTAACTAGAATAGAGTGATAGATAAGTATGACAACCTTACAGACACCTCAGATATTTCTTCACTGCCAGCGGGCCTGTTCAGTACCCTGGTGAAGTTATCTATCCCTTTTTTACCGAATTTCCTTTCACCGCTTCATGTGCTAATTATATATTTATACTCAGATATTGCTTCACTGCCAGCGGGCCTGTTCAGTACCCCAGTGAAGTTATCTGTTTCTTTTATATTAGATGAGGGAAATCATTTAAATGAATTTCCTTTCATCGTCTTTGGGACTAGATGGGGGAAATCAAATATGAATTTCCTTTCACCATCTGTCTTATCTTATAAATACGAAGCGGGGGCAATAAGTGATACTTAAAATATCAGCGGTGGTTATCTGTGTAAAAATTTACAATAGAGATTTGTCAACTTGTTTTGATTATTCTAGACCAATATTTTCTCAACTTTCAAAACCCCTTAGTCTGTAGAGAAAAAGGGAAAGATTATTTTCAGGGGTTTTCTTTTGAGCAAGCTTAAATCCTCAGACAAACTGTTAAGAAACCTAAGAGAGTCAGAATCAGCCTAAACATAACCACTTTTAATCAGAGAATAAGAACTATGAAGACTGGTCTTACTGAATTTAACCATTTTTTGATTTCAAAAGTTAATACATAATCTCTTGTACTACGATGGGAAAACCCCAAAAAATGAAAAACAGTATTGAGTATAAAAGGAGATGTCCAACAATCTGTAAGCAAGAAAACATAAGTTGTAAATTCAAAAATAACCCTTTGGACTCTTTTCTTAAAGAGTTTTACTTCGAAATTCCTTTAAACTTGTTCTAAGTGAAAACCTTAAGGTTTAAGTATTAAAA
>SNQJ01S0064797.1:40569-55293 GCA_010110895.2 Picea sitchensis
TGATTCTGACTCTCTTAGGTTTCTTAACAGTTTGTCTGAGGATTTAAGCTTGCTCAAAAGAAAACCCCTGAAAATAATCTTTCCCTTTTTCTCTATAGACTAAGGGGTTTTGAAAGTTGAGAAAAGATTGGTCTAGAATAATCAAAACAAGTTGACAATCCTCTATTGTAATTTTTTACACAGATAACCACCCCCGATATTTTAAGTATCACTTATTGCCCCCGCTTCATATTTATAAGCTAAGACAGATGGTGAAAGGAAATTCATATTTGATTGCCCCCATCTAGTCCCAAAGACGATGAAAGGAAATTCATTTAAATGATTTCCCTCGTCTAATATAAAAGANATAATTAGCACTCGAAGCGGTGAAAGGAAATTCAGAAAAAAAAAAGGGACAAATAACTTCACCGGGGTACTGGACAGGCCCACTGGCAGTGAAGCAATATCTGAGGTGTCTGTAAGGTTGTCATACTTATCTATCACTCTATTCTAGTTACCAGTTTTTCGAAACCAGATTTTCATCTTAAGTCAAGATAGGTCTCCCCAATTAAAATTATAAATTTTATTTTGATGCAAGCCAAATTTACAAATCTGTTGAGTTTCCTAAGATTGTTCTAATCATCTTAATACTAACTTAAGTTCAGAACGAGAAGGGGAATTTTATGAAGAAGACTACAATTGAGTTTAAAGAAAATAAGAAGTTTTGAAAAGATTTTCAAAAGTTGAAATGAAATCTCTTTTTCCTCTCCTTTAGTAGTTTTAGCAGTGATAAACCCTTGACACCATTTACCCAATGAAGGCACTGAGTCTACATGTTCTCCTCGTCCCACAAGGAGACGAGGTCCCCAGTTGGATCCTATGTTGAAACAAATCTTAATTTTTTATCCCTAAGGCCTAAATTTTTCTTTTTCGGGTTTTGACTTTTCATAAAACATGAGTTTCGTATCATTTCTAAGTACACGATACCTTTTTCTCAATTTTTTCTTAATTTTTCAGATAATGAAAGGGAAAAAGGTTTACAAAAATTATAAGACTCCTGACGCTTTTTATTTGAAAATTATTTAAAACGTCTTAAAATTTAAACTAACGATTTTTAAATTAAGCTTAAAAGAATTTTTGGGATTCGTGGTTTCCTACAAACAAATTTTTGATGCAAATCGAATCGTGAAACCCCGATCCCCTATTTCCCGAAATGTTGGAATATTAATTTAAACACGAATTAATTTAGTCTCTTATAATAAAGGTTAAGTGTTAAAATAATTATGTCATGATTTCGGGGTTCGCAGTTCAGTGAGATCACATCTCCTGTCATCATGTTTCCCGAAATCCTGAATTACGAAACCCCGATCCACAATTTACGTTAAATTAAACTAATTCTGTTTTGGCCTTAATCGTGATTAGTTAATTAATTAAGATAAGTTAAGTTCTGTTTAAAAAGAAAGTCATCGCGATTTTGCAATTTCGGAGATCATATTTTATTGATAACATACTTCTCAACATCAGGATTTCCGAAATCTCGAAAACATCTAATCTCAATTAATTAATGTGCTAAAAGCGTTTAAATCTTAATTAAAACATCGGGATTTCACGATTTCACAATTTCGGAAATCGTTTTTTCATCGACGACATACCTCTTGACTTCAGGATTTCCGAAACCCCGAAAAATGAAGTTTTCAACTTTAAACT
Source organism: Picea sitchensis (assembly GCA_010110895.2). Classification (NCBI taxonomy): domain Eukaryota; kingdom Viridiplantae; phylum Streptophyta; class Pinopsida; order Pinales; family Pinaceae; genus Picea; species Picea sitchensis. The sequence goes on from SNQJ01S0064797.1 coordinate 42,256, forward strand.
ATGATTAACACTAATTAACTTTTTTTCAAAAACAAGATTAATGGTAATCATTATTTAAGTGTTCATTCATGTTTCTCTTTTCGATTAAGTAGGTTTATCGTTTTCTTCAAAAACCCGAAGGCACCTAAATACGGACATTAAATGTGTATCTTAGAAAAATATCTTCCGCATTAAGAGCTTTAAATTCATGACAGTTGTGCTAATCTTGTCATTTTTAAATGTATTCAAAATAAACATTTGAATGTCTGTGTTTTCATTTTAAGTTGAGCTCGTTCATCCATTTTCTGTAACAGGTTTTCAATTAAACGCAGAAGTCATGGCACCCAAAAAGGAACCAAAGAAGAATGAAGATGCACAGGAAGGAGATATTATCTCCGACACCACTCCACATGCTATAGATTCTATTAAATCTTGGACTCAAATCTCTGAATTGCTTGAATACAAGTTTGAGAATGCTCATCCTGATTCTAAAAATCATTTCCGGGACATAGCTGAGTTAGAGCTTCATAAGATCGTTGCGCGCCTGAGGCTCGTGGCATACACTGATATGATTAGTTGGGCTCTTAATAAGGTTGATATCCCAAAAAGGATCATTTTAAATGAGCAAGGATCTATCATCGGCTCATTCAGACCAGACCACATTCAAGTAATGTATAAACTCTCGCCAAATCCTAAACATACTTTTAATGCTGAATTTTTAGTAGAGTTTCAGAGAAAAGAATGTATTGAGGCAGACCAGACATATCCCGATATGATTAGAGGATGGGTGAGGTCTCAAGCAAAGTTTAGGGCTGATTCCCATGGGATTTATGCTACAACATCCTTAAATGAATACATGGTATATGTAGCCATTATGTTATGTAGACTTTTCGGGAGAAAAGATCCCTGTCATTTTCATGCAGATTGGGTGCCCTTTTTAGAGGAAGCTTCAGAAGGAAATGGCTTTAACTGGCATAAGTATTTGTCAGATAACCTAACACAAGAAATCTTAAACTACAAAATAGCAAAATCAAAGGGACAACCAACAACATTTTATATGTCTGCATACATTATGGATGCAATCTGTTTTGTGACTCCCTTTCCATTAATGAATTGGAGTTGGAGCATTTCTTGTCTAGAACCCATTCATAAATATCACTCGTCCCTTTGGGAATAAAATTCTAAAGACGCATTTTACGAGGTTTGTCATTTTATTATTATTCCTATGTACATAATGTTTTTTGGATGCGAACCCCCTCGCATTTCTGATGCAATCACAGAAAGTCTTAAAGAAGATGCTGATTGGTTTATTGAGGAAACTCTTTCCTACATTAGGGTTTATGGCTCTTCCATTTCCCCTCATGCACTCCCTAAATTCCTACCGGACAGATTGGTGTGCAGGGAGGTAGCTCATCAGATAGTAAAGGGCGGTGTTGGATTAGAATTAAAAGCAGCTCAAAAGAAATCATGGCCATCTTTCCCCGTTCATATTGAGAAATTTTCTTTAATAATTTAGGCCATTCTAAGGTAGAGGCTGAGTCATTAGAAGAAGTGAAATTAGTAGATATTGAGCACAGAAAATATGACCCCTACCAAGTAATAAGTAGGCATTTCATACATTGTAATCTAAAGGTGTATGAACATGAAGCATCTATTTATGGTGATATATTTAAAGATGTTAAATCCTATGAAGAAGTACTAAACAGAGTACAGGCTATGCCACCTGACTCACAGACCGGATTCACATCTTTTCAGAGCCATAGGCAAAGTTTCTTACCCAAGAGTTTGCAGGGTGAAGTTTCGACCCCACCGCCAGAACAGAAAGGGCTCCCTCTAGGGTTTGAAACTAATACACAGGATAAAAAAAATACCAAAGGCAAGTTGAATAATATTGAGATACCTTCCCAAGATACAAAGGGTTCTCAAACAAAAGAATCAGGAACAAAGAGGGGAAAAGAGCTTGAAACAACTCCAGAAATCATGAAGGATGTTCCACAAAAGATAGGAGGAACAACATCAACAGAGCTCGGTAGTCCTATCACCTCTTTAACTCCATTGCAGTCAACTTTTGGAACCCCCCATGAAGGATCTTTATATGTCAGTGATCTAGAGTCGATTTCAAGAGATGAAATCCCCCCATCAAATTACTTTTACAGTAAAAAACGAAGAGCAGTCTTGAAATAGGAAATTCATCCAAGAGGAGAGGGGATGATTAAAAAGCATAGGATTATTATAGATGGAAAGAAACTCAAAGATGGAGAATTTGCTACAGAGTTAGCAGCTACAATGGGTGCTATAGCATCAACAAATATGTATTTTGTTGGCAATTTAACAACTATGCTCGGACAAAAACACCAAACAATAATTCAGTTGCAAGACAAAATAAAAGAAACTGAGAGAAATATTAGTTGGGGAATACAAAAGGGTCTAGAACAAGCTAGACTAAAGGATATGAAAGAAATTCAGAAAATGAATAAAGACTTGGAGGAGGAAAAACACATAATACAGGTCACGCAGGAAAAGGTCCGAAAGCTGGGAGAAGAAAATAAACATTTACAAGATAAAATTATTTCTATTACTAATCAAGTAGTAGAACTTGAAAATTTCAGGACACAAGCATTGGAGATATATTTGAGAATAGAGGAAGAACAACATAAAGTGTTCTTGAATCTGGAAGTAGTCCATAACTATTTTCAAGAAACAAATAAGTCTTTGGAGAATGTTTTCCAGAAGGAAAGGGAGGCGAAAGCAACTAGAACGACTTTTCAAAAAGCAGTGGCTTTCTCATCAAAGGAAGAATTTGGAAAGATTCAGAAATTATCTATTTTTGAATAGGTTAAAGGGGACATAATATTAAAAGTGTGGGAAGCAAACCTGGCCGAATATAAAAGAATAACAAGAGAGGTCAATGATGATTTCCAGGGAATTTTTGATCTCTTAGAAAGAGCCTCATTGAATATCAGAACAAATGATTGTTCTGGATTATTAGGTGAGATTAATATTGCCAAGCACTAGCTAAGGTTCAAAGAAGAGCTGGAGGAAATGAAGATGGAGATTTCAAAAATTAAATTAATCAATATCACAGAGATCAACAATGGGATGGTGACGCCGAATCTAAAGTTGAAAACTATTAAATTCACAGAGAAGATGATAGAAAATCGTTTTCCTGAATTGCAGAAAAGATTTTTCTTATTTGAAGCAAATGAGATACCAGATGCTCCCAGGACTTTTGTGAAATTTTTGGGAAAGTGTGTTCATTGTATTGAAGCGGAGAAAGGAAGTTCGTCAACACAAGCTTAAAATATTTTTTAAATGTTTTTATCATTAGAAATTAGAAAGAAAATGAAAATGATTGACATTATTTTTATATGTAACCGGAATATTAGGAAGTTGGTTAGTCACCAGCGAGAAAATTTTGATGAAAATGTATAAATGTAGTTTCTAAAGACTGAGAAGAGGCTTCAGGATTTTTTTGGAGAGAGCCGATTATAATAACAATTTTCCAATAAATCATAATATAGATTACAAACGAGATTCAGAATCCTACAAATTTGTAGCTGTGTTCTTCAACCTTGTTTACTATATTTTGTTGTATTTTTCTTTCAATGTTTTTCTAATGAATAATCAATTTGAAGTTATCTACATCTTTGATTTCTAGTTCATATTGGTTTGGATATCAAATTATTTACAGTTTCTCCTCTGAAATTGCTATCAGTGATTTTAAGACTTGTAAATCTTTTGAACCTTAATACTTAACTTTCATTAGAAACCTTGTTTTCTTTCATTATTATCTGTCGAAATATGAGATTCTTTCTTGATTAAAGCCTCATATTTTTCTATAATACTTATATGTCAGTTTAAAATTTTCAAATTGTTACAAATCCAGGAAACTGCCTCGAATGTATTTATGTTACTGTTTTGAATTTCAAAATTGTTTTTCTTGTTCTCATCTCTGGAAAGTTTGAAGTAACATTTGATTAAAATCCTTTTACAAATAAATAAAGTTTTATCCTCCATGACTGTTCCAAGTAGCAAACAACCCAACATTGAACCTGGCCTTCAAGATCAAACCAATATTGCCTTGAATCTATTTAATACCATTTTACAAACAACAACTAACTGGGTTGAATTAGAACGTTCATGGGCTGCTATTAAGAGAGACATTAACATCCAAGAACAACAGGAAGCAAGATAGAGATAGTTGAGAAACTGATTCTGCTTCACCCTTCCTTTTGAATTCTTATTCTCAAATTATTCCTTTAAACATTTACAGATGCCTTGATGGTATACTTTACAGCCTTAAAGTATAAACTCAGGAACAACAACCTCCAAATTCACATGTACATCTAGTCTTCCATGTTTCTTTCTTAAATAAGGTAATCAGAAACAAGATCTGAGTCCAAAAGTATTTTACTAGAGATTAATGAAGAAAGGAAAATNCAAAGTATTTTACTAGAGATTAATGAAGAAAGGAAAATAATACTATAACCAAAAACAATCCTTGAAACAAGGATTAAGTAGATGAAATTTTCAAACAAAGCTAAGGTGAAAGTTTTTGCGATGTTCTTCACAAGGATTCCTAATCTTTGGTGGAGGAACCAGGAGGAAGATTTTGTATCTAGGAGAACTATTGAGAAGATAAAAAATTGGGAAGAGATGAAGGAATCCTTAAAGGAACAAATTGGTTCGAGAAACCAATTACAAGAAATCAATTGTTGTCTCTTAGGCATGCTGGTAAGATCCAAAACTATAACAAGGAGTTGATAAGGCTCATGTTGGAGATCAAAGACACGTTAGAAGAAGATATAATTTTTCACTTCATAAATGGTCTGTAGTCATGGGCATAAAGTGAGTTGCAATGCTAGAATGTGTAGACTCTTGTGAGAGCCATCACCATAATAGAAAAACTTTTGGACTTGAGGGGTGAACCCAAGATAGGTCCTAGGAATAGTGAGGATGCCCAAGATGAGACACAACAACAAGGCAAGGGGAAAAAGAAGGACAATGAGAAGACAAATAAGTCTAAGGGTAATGAGGACAATGCCAAGCAAACAAATGCAACAAAAGAGAAAAATATGATTTTATGTTAGATTTGTGCCAAGGAGCAGTATGCTAAGAATTGTCCCTTGAAACAAAAGTTGAATACTTTGGAGAAGGAAGACAACCCATATGTTGGGGTATTGTGATTCTTGACTGTTTTCATGGAGGGAAAATCCATGGAGAGCCAAGACAAGGATGATATGGGACTTTTCTATGTGCGGCCCAAACTCAACGGGAAGTCAGTAACAACTATGGTGGACAATGGGGAAAATTATAACTTCTTAAGGGAGGATATGGTGTGGAGGCTTGGGATGCAACCTGAACCAAAACAAACTATATTCAAGACAGTCAACATAGGTGTAAAGAGGGTCGTTGGTGTAGCCAAGGATTTCTCGTTGAATCTTGGTGACTAGTGCAGAAGTATGATCTTCACCATTGTTCCTATGGATGTTTTCAATGTTGTGTTGGGACAAGAGTTCATGAGGAAGGAGAAGGAAACACTTATTCCTCACATGAACAATTTGGTCATTTTTTCAAGACAATATCCATGTTTGATTTCTACCATGAGTAGGAAGGAATGGGGTATGTGTATGTACTCCTTGTGGATGGTTTTTGTGGACAACCAGAGCATGTAACCTTGCGAGTGATAACTTGGACAATGTGGGACGATGTTTGGATAGACTAATGTAAAGAACTAAAGAATACTTGTGTCGATGGAACATAGGCTTGCAGACATTGAAGAAATAGTTGGATGTTTGGATAAGGTAGTGGATGGCTTGGAATATTTATTTTTGAAGCATGATGAATCACAACGAAGATTGGGGGAAGTCACATATATGAGTATTCCAGAGTAGTTCATTGAATGGGAGAGGAAACTATTGTTGGGTCGATAGAACGAGAGGGAGACAAAAAAAACTTGGTGGAGGCGACCCAAGGAAGAGGCTAATTCCTCCTCTACTGAACTTGGAAATGGAGAATGGTCATATGAACCTGAGCTAGAACAACTTATTGAGGAGTGCATAGGTATAATTGGTTCAAATATGCCACTTCTCATGTAGATAATGTATAATTACGGTGACTCTCCAACCATTACACTGGGACATATTAGATATGTGGGATATGTTCCAACCAACCATCCTCCCTCACCTTCAAACTAGACTATAAAACATTGGCTCACTATCTCAGTGGGATGTAGTGAGTCCTTTGGGGTTCCTTGAGGAGATTTCTTGGTTAAGTTTGTTGGGAATGCAGTTGGGTGACTTGATAGATTGGAGGGAATGAAAGGTTTAAAATGTGGCAAGTTTGTAGACAAAAGAGGATGTTTGAGAATGACGATGAAAGTTTTTGAGGTAGAGGAACGACGATTAGACTAGCTACCCAATCAAGCAAAGTCACAAGGGGATCCAATGCACAGAAGCATGGGAAAATAGACTAAACTATGGAGGCAACAATAAGCCAACAAGTAGAAACACTTCGTTGACTCATAAAACTTCCTAAGGGGGGTTTTCCTAGGAAACAATGGTAGAGGAAAAGAGTTTTTGAGTGGGGACGGTATCTAGAGATGGGGTAGAGGCACCATGGAGATGGATAGATGTTTTTGAGGATGGAAACAATTTGGAGTGGGGTGTTGGGTTATTATATTATTTGCAGTGAAATTCAAGGTGGATCGACTAACATTTGAAGTCGAAGGTCGAGGTGGTTCAACTGGGTAAAGATGAAGTCAAGGTGAATCAAAAACATGTCAAAGGTTGAGGTTAGTCGACTGAGTAAAGTCAAAGAGTTCAACCAACAAGAGATCAACGGGCAGGAATGTGGCAATCGAATAAAGACCGAATGAAGTTCGAATGGTAGTCGACTGTAATAGAATCACGATATTCACAAGATTTGTAGCCAATGATCTACATGGATCTGTAGTCATTTTTGGGCGCCATTTCTTTAGGGTTTTCCTGCTGTAAATCGTATAAATAAGGCATTTTGTAAGGACAAAAAAGGATGATAAATGAGTCAATCAATAATTGTAGGGGTTGTTGGTCATGTATATGTAATTTGAATTGGTTGTAGGGTTTTTCTTGCATAAGCAAGAAGGCATGATGTCAATTGTGTATTAGGTGTGGACCAAGGTTAGACATGTAACCTTTTATTCTTAATGAATAAGACAACAAGTAGCAGAACGCTCAAGGAATGTTGGTTTTCCTGGTTTGGGTTTCAAGGGTAAAAATATCTGTGTACTGTGTGCTTTCCATGTCATTTACTTTCTTTATTAAATATATCTTCCTCTCTTCTGTTAGGTTTAGCATGGAAGTGTTTCTCATTTATTGACATATGGTATCAGAGCTTGGATTAACAGTCTTGGATATGAGATAAACCCTAGGTAAAGTAAGAGTCATAAGTTAGAAATCTTTAAATATTGTGCTAAAGATTGTGTTAAAGAATGACGAGCAGTTCGAGAATAGAGATCAAAAAACTCAATTGATAGAATTTCTAGCTTTGGAATCTTAAAATTGAAGATATCATTGTAGATAGAGAACAATGGAAAACAGTCTATCCAGGTACCATGCCAATAGGTATTTCGATGGAAGAATGGGAGAAACTAGAAAGAAGAGCAAGGGGTATGATTCGAATTTGTCTTGCAGATTCGATGATGTTGAATGTCTGAGGTGAATATTCAACCAAGAAACTGCGGGACAAGTTGGGAATCGTGTAGCAATCAAAATCCCTGGTAAACAAGTTGTTTCTCAGAAATAAATTGTATTTTATGAGAATGAGTGATGGAAGTTCGGTGAATGAGCATTTAAATGCATTTAATACCATTATAAGCCAGTTATATTATGTGGATATTAAAATCACTGAGGAGAAAAAATTTATAATCCTATTATGTTATTTGCAAGACTCTAGGAATAGCTTAGTCGTGGATATAGGGAGTAATGCAACCACATTATCGATAGAAGATGAGGTTGCATCTCTAATATTAGAATAAATGAGAAGGAAGAACATGGAAGGATCAACTAAATATTCTTCAGTTGCAAGAGGTCAACCGATTGATAAAGATAAAGGAAAATTCTCTGGTAGAAAGTCTAATTTGAAGGGTAGATATAAATCCCTGATTCAATCAACAATAAGATGTTGGAAATGTGGTAAATATGGGAATTGAAAAAAGTATTGTAAGTCAAGGGCGATGGAAGTCAGTACAGGATCCAACAAGAAGAAATGGACTGAGAGAAATATGACTCAAGATAAGGGAAGCGATGTGTACTTGGCATCGACCAGTACATAGTCGGATCAAGATGTTTGGTTGATCGACCCAGGAGCATTCTATCATATGACACCACATAGAGAATGGTTCCATGAATATGAATGATATGAAGGAGGAGACATGTTCGTGGGGGACGACTCAACAACTAGAATTGTGAGATGGGGAAAAGTTCAATTGATACTGCAGGATGGGAGGAGTAGAACTCTTTTAGGTTTTCTACACATTCTGGGTTTTGAAAGAAACGTAATATCTGTCATCAATATGAGTGACGTTGGAGTTCACACTCTATTTTAGAATGATTCTTGCAAGATGGTCAAAGGTGCGATGGTATTAATTAAAGGATTTCATATTGGAACCCTATACAAGTTTTTAGGGAGTCTCGACTCGACTAGATGCAACAACATCGTTGTTCCTGAAGTCAACTCAACTTAGACTCCACTGGAATCGACTTGGGATGAGTAGATTCAAATCGACTCGAAAATTCATCATAAATTAGACCTGACCATGCTATGGCATGAGAGGATGGGACACATTGGATAAAAAGGACTTTGAGCTATGCTCATTAGTGTTGGTATCGCACAAGAATTCTAGGAGGAGACAGACGATAGTGAAAACTATATATTGAATATGTCTCCTTTTTCGGCTCTAGTCAACATGACTCCAAATGAGGTATTGTCGGTTAAGAAGCCTTCGATTTCACATATCAAATTATCTGGTTGTAATGAATTTGTGCATGTTCCCAAGGAAAAGAGGAGCAAGCTGGACAAGAAGGAAGTCAAATGTATTTTCATTGGATAAAAAGAAGGAATGAAAGGATATAAGCTCTGGGATCCTACATCAAGGAAAACGGTGTACATTAGAGATTTGGTCATCAGAGAAGTTGGAAGTAAGACTGAGCATGAAGAAATTGTTCAGATTGAGAGTAATATTGAGATGGTGTAGTTTGAACTAAAGAATGAATAAGATGATTCAGATAAGTCGATTGAATTAGAGGAAGAGTTGGATCGACCAACTTCATTTGTAAGGAGGTCAGAAAGAGTAAGAAAACTAGTCGAAAGGTATAGTCCCCTAGACTTTCGTTCTGCATTCAGGTTAACTGCCACTGACGATGAGCCCAATTCAGTCCGGAGGAAGTCAACTCAACAGAGGGAAAATAATGGAAGGACGCCATGGTCGAGGAGATGCAATCCTTTCATAAGAATGAGACATGGGACTTAGTCAAGTTTCCCAGTGGAATAAATCATGTCGATAGAAAATGGGTATTCAAGAAGAATATGAATGCAATAGGTCAAGTCGAGAAATTCAAATCTTGACTGGTAGAGAAAGGATATTCCCAATTCGAAGGAGTCAATTTCGGTGGTATTTTCTCCCCTGTTGCAAAATTAACTTCCATTATAGTAATAATGTCTCTAGATGAAACATTTGATCTAGAAATAGAAAAAATGGATGTGAAGACAACATTCCTACATGGGGACTTGGAAGAGGAAATCTACATGAAACAACCTAAAGGATTTGTAGTAAAGGGAAAGAAAGATTTGGTGTGTAAACTGAAAATATGCCTTTATGGTATAAATCAATCACCAAGGATGTGGTACCAAAATTTTGACACATACATCCTTATTTTGGGATTTGTGAGAAGCAAAGATGATCACTTCATATATTCCAAAGAAGAAGGTGCATGTTTCATATATGTAGTTTTGTATGTCATTGACATGTTGTTGATTGGAAACAACATGGATGCAATAAAGGAGGTGAAAAAGAATATATCCTCCAAGTTTGACATGAAGAATATTGGTGCATCTAACTTCATTATGGGAATGGAGATTAAGAGAGATCAAGCAGCTAGAAAGCTCTGGTTGAATCAGACAAAGTATATTGAAACAATTTTGAAATGTTTCAACATGCAGGATTGAAAACCGATGAAGGTTCCAATTCCTGTGGGAGAAAGGCTAAGTGTTGAACATTTTCCAAAGACACATGAATAAATAGAGAACATGACATGTGTTCCCTATGCAAGTGATGTTGGTAGTATAATGTATGCAATGGTCTCCACTTGACCCGACATTTCCCATGCAGTGGGAGTGTTGAGAAGATACATATCGACACCTGGGAAGGAGCACTAGACAATTGTCAAGAGAGTATTTAGGTATTTGTGTGGCAAATATTATGCTATATGCTATCAAGGAAAACCTAGAGGCGACAGTGAATTTAATGTACATGGATTTTTCGATGCTGACTGGGCTGGAGATCTGGATCGACGACAATCGACCAATGGATATGTTCCCAAGATGTTCATTGGAGAAATCAAATGGATGAGTAAGTGACAAGAGGTACTAGCCTTGTCAACAACATAATATGAATACATGGTAGCCACTCATGAAAGAAAATAAGAAATATGGTTGCAAAGGCTATGTTCAAGAATCGGGTTTGAGCAGAGAGTTATGAAGATAAGTTGCAACAGTCAAAGCACAATATTTATGGAAAAGAACCCAACTTATCATTTGAAGACTAAGAAAATTGATGTACAATACCATTTTGTGAGAGACATGTGCACAGAAACAAGGAGCTATTGGAGAAAGAAGACACATTGGAAAAAATAGCAGACTCGTTGACCAAGTCTGTGAGTGTTGTGAAGTTCTCTTGGTGCAGAGAGACAATAGGAATTGTTTACCTAGGTATATAAACAAAATTTTAAAGGTGATCCAGGTGGATATCAGTGGCCACCCACCTTTTCCAACTAGCTCAAAATAATTTTCTAGCAATTTTGATAATTTACTATTTTTAGCAGTTTTCGCTTCCAGGGCCATTTTGAGGCCCTAAACAATGTTTTTTTGGAAAAACAGGTTTTCAATATGCAAGTTCCTATGATATTGTTCCTAAAATTAATATCCTCGATGATACCTTTCCAACGGGCTATCATACACCTAAAATGGAGATCGTATGCAAAAGTTACAACACCGGGAAGTTGATGTACTAACTTACCCAAACAGGGCCCACATGAATTTTGACGTTTCATCTCCTAGGGTTAGGTTTTTGGATGTATATAGTTTTTTTCATTCCTTCTTATGGTAAAAAGGATTTCAAAGCCTCATTGTAATCATCTTCTTGCAAATGAGCACATCTGTCACATCTCTTGTCAGAGATAAGCTACCACCATTCCAACAAGCTTGTTTCCGCTGCATTTTACAGTTTCAGCTTATTTCATTATTGAATAGAAAACCCTTTTTACTGTATCTCTATTATTCTGTGTTAATAAACTGTTAATAATCTACATTCATTTCTTTCTTCTCATAAAATTTGAATCAGTGGTATCAGAGTGGTCTTCTCCTTGTCTTCTTAATGCATGTCCCCAACGAGGTCAGAGTACAAAGAGTTGGGTCTTGAGCTTGTTTCTCTTGAGGACAAAAGCTCTCGCACACCCAAGCGACCTCTCATGGAAGGATAAAATAAATATGAAGGGACAAGAGATCCTTTCAAACTGTTGATTGAGGAATCCCTCACCCAACAGAGGAACGAGATGATGGATAGGTTCGTGCAAATCCTTCGGCGACTACCAACAGGTGACACATCTTCTTTGAGCGGAGGCACCACCCCCTTCAAGGTACAAATAAACTTCGATATTCCTATATTTGAAGGTCATATAGATGCATATGTTGTAGACAAGTGGTTGAATATGCTAGAAGGATATTTTTCTGTCCATAACTTTTCAAATAGAGAAAAGATTACTTTTGCGCTCCTCAAACCCATTCCCCATGTCAAATATTGGTGGGAAAAATTTTGTGAGCAAAAGGAAATAGAGGAACCCTCATTATTTACAGTCATAGCCACCTGGGAATCCTTCAGGGATGCTATTAAGGAATAATACTACCCTATCAGAAGTTATGATGACTTGTATAATAAATGGACCACACTGCGGCAAGAAAGAGACCAAGCAGTGCCAAATTTCATAAATATATTCCATACCTTGTGCACCAAGTTGGGTATCAAAGATTTAGAGTGACATCTAGTGCTCAAGTATCATGGTGCTCTGCATAGATACATCCAGACTGAAATGGAATTTCTGGACATCTCATCCTTGGGTGTGGCCTACTGATATGTCATCAAAATCGAGTAGAAGCTCCAATAAAAGACGCGACAATTTGGGCCTGGGAACCCCTCACAAAAAAATCCAGGAAAGGGAGACCCCAACCCATAGAAAAAAGTACAGAGAAAATATAGATAGTATCAGGACAACTAGTCCAAGCCACAAGAAAAGACGGACACTAGAAAGACAAAGAAATATATCGGGAAGTGGTGAGACTTCCATAAGATCCCTTGGAATAACACTGTTGATTGTTGCTCAAAGAATTCATTGGTGGACAAAGTGAAATCCTCTTAATCAGATGTGGATTCTAACTCTGAGCCAGAACCAGAAAGGGGAGGATGGATCATTGATGCGAAACCTAGTGCCACTGTTTCTACCACCAAGCTCCAACTTGGTGAACCAGATGAGCCAAAAGAAGGAGAGCACCTCTTCCATTCACAGATGTGGGTAAAAGGCACCCTACTACACTTCATCGTTGATAGTGGTAGCCAGAAGAACCTCATCTTAGTAGAGGTCGTCAAGTGGCTGGCCCTGCTGAAAACACCACACCCACAACCCTACACCATTGGATGCCTCCGCTAAGGAAGCGATCTTTGCATCAGCCAACAATGTCGACTATCGTACGACATCAAGCCCTTCAAAGATGAGGTATTGTGTGATGTTTCTCCTCTCAAAGTTTGTG
>SNQJ01S0064797.1:55343-66398 GCA_010110895.2 Picea sitchensis
CTCCTCTCAAAGTTTGTGATGTTCTTTTGGGCCAACCTTATTTATGGAAACGTCATGTTGTATATGAGTCTAGGCCTCCTAGTGTTATTATTACTTTGAATAAGAAATTGTACAGGATACCCGAGGCAGACCCACCTAGTGTTATTTCCTTGATCTCTGATAAGAAATGTAGGAAGGTCATCTCTTAGACAAGGAAGTTTGTCTTCTTCATGATTCTCTCTCAGAATAAGAGAAAGATCACAACCACATCCAGGGTCTTTGCGACCGACCTCTCCACACAGTAGAAGAATGTAGATAAGGTCGTGGAAGAATACTCAGATATATTCTCCTCACCTACTAAGGTACCTCTACACTGCCAGGTCAACCACCCCATCGATATGACCGGCGCACCATTTCCCAATGGGCCATTCTATCGACGCTCTCTGTTAGAGAATGAGGATATCAAGCGATAAACCCAATAACTACTCCACAAGGGGCACATCCATCCCAGCTCATCACCTTGCAGGAGCCCAATCATGATGGTACAGAAGAAAGATGGAACCTGGCAACTCTGCATTGATTACCAGGCTTTGTATAAAATCACAGCCAAAAACCGGTACCCAATTCCCCGAATTCACAACCTCCTTGATCAACTTACAGGGGCCAAATACTTCAGTAAAATTGATCTGAAGTTTAGCTACCACCAGGTCTCGATAGAACAAACAGATATATGGAAGACCACCTTCAACTCAAAGGAAGGGATTTTTGAATGGTTGGTCATGCCCTTTGGTTTGACAAATGCTTCAACCACTTTCATGAGGATGATGGATGATATCCTATGACCATTCACCAATACGTTTGTAGTGGTGTATCTGGATGGCATTCTCATTTACAACAAGACTTGGGACGAACACTTGTATCATACTCAATAGGTTCTGCACACCCTGTGACAGCACAAGCTATACACAAACTTGGAAAAATACTCCTTCGGCATGGATAGGGTCCATTAATTGGGCTACATCATTGATCAACATGGAATACATTTGGATCCAGCCAAGATCCAATTCATCCATGACTGGCCATCCCCAACCACACTCACTGAGCTTCGGAGCTTCTTAGGCCTTGCCAATTTCTACTACAGGTTCGTGTTGGGATTCTCCCATATTGCATGATCCCTCAACCAAATAAACAAGGGTGGTGGTAAGGATAAATTTGCATGGGGTTGGTCCCAACAACAAGCGTTCAATGATTTGAAGCAGTGCTTGTGCTCATCCCAAGTGCTTTCACTACCACACCTGCAACAACCCTTTGAGATTGAGACAGATGCTTCAGACAATGTTGTGTGCGTTGTTCTCACTCAGCACAGCCACCCCATGGCCTATCATAGTGAGACACTATCCGATGTTCTCTGTAAGTACCCTACTTATGACAAAGAAATGTACTCCATTGTGTAAGCCTGTCGCCAGTTGAGAAATTACATTCTTGGGAAGGAGATAGTCATCCACACTGATCATAATCCACTGTAGTTCATGCAGACATAAGGAAAATTGTAGAATGACCACCATCAAAAGTGATCCACATACTTGCAGCAATTCCACCTCAACATCAAGTATAAAATAGGAAGTACCAATCACATCTTTGATTGCCTTAGCAGACCGCCAATCACAGTACTCACCAAGGTGCTAGAATCTTGCAGCCATGAGACCTCTACATGGCCCCAACTCTACGAGACAGACCCAAAATTCGCCACAACCTACCAAATGTTGGGTGCAAACATAGTTGTCGATAATTTCCATCTTCAGGATGGGTTGTTGTGTTGTCTAGGCCATATCTGTATTCCTTCAAGCGAGTGAATGAAGTTGATCTGGGAATCCCACTACAGTTGGTTGGCATGACATTTTAGCATGGAAAAGACAATGGCGATGCTACAAAAACATTTCTATTGGCTGAAACTTCGACAGGAGGTCAACAAGTATATCAGGTCATGCACTGCCTGTGCTATTGCCAAACCGACCACTATGAAACGGGGCCTATACACCCCTCTTCCTACTCCTGATAGGCCATGGGAATCCACCTCAATGGACTACATGTCGGGCCTCCCGTCCACCAAGTGGGAAAATGACTGTGTTTTTGTGGTTGTTGATCCTAAGATAACGATTCTGGTTGCCTCGAAGAAGAGAATCACAGCAGAGGCCACTGCCAAGATCTTATTTGAACAAGTTTGGGTACATTTTGAACTCCCACAAACCATTGTTCTATATCGATATATTTGATTTCTCAATACATTCTGGTTGAGCCTCTGGTCACTGTTGGACACCAAGATCACCAAATCCACGACCCTCCACCCCCAGATAGATGTTCAAACCGAGGTCGTAAATCGAATGATTGTGCATATCCCTCACATGTATAATTAAAAGCACCCTTACACATGGGATGAGAGCCTTCCCTATGTCCACCATAGATACAATCGAGCCCTACATAGCTCAACCAACCATAGCCCCTTTCAGGTGGGGTTGGGATTCCAACCATTGGGTCCCATAGATGTTGCACTTCCCCTTGCGATCACCTCGACCAACTCATATCCTGCTCCAACTGAACCTGACAAAGCCACCTGGTTCATTGAGAATATCCAACACATCCTCCAATAGGTTCAGAATATCCTACAAAAGTCTAATGACAAGTACAAATAGTGCCATGATCAACATCGTGTGCCACATAAGTTTCAGGTGGGTGAAAAAGTTTGGTTGCACTTGCAGAAATAATGCCTTACAAGACCCCATCAAAATATTCACCCACTCCATTATGGGTCGTACACCATCACCAAATTTGTGGGGGACAATTCTTTTGAGCTCAACATTCCTCCTTTCCTTGTCCTGCACCCAGTGTTCAATGTGGATCTCCTTCGCCCATTTCCCACCATTATTGGACACCTCAGAAGTAGCAAAACAACTAACACCAACAGAGATCAAACCTAAGTGCATACAATAGGCATCCAATGATCATATTGTGGACACACATATCAAGGGAACTCGACAACAAAGGATCAAGCTTTATCGAGTCATCAAAGCAAGGCAACTCCTGCACCAAGGCAAGTGGCTCACCTGGGGCCAAATTCAGTAGAAATTTCCTCATCTGATGGGGGACCTCAATGCAATGGATATCATTGCTTCCTAAGGAGGTAGGATTGATCCAGGTGGATATTGGTGGCCACCCACCTTTTCCAACTGGCTCAAAACAGTTTTCTGGCAATTTTGGTAATTTACTATTTTTAGCAGTTTTCACTTACAGAGCCGTTTTGAGGCCCTAAATGATGTTTTTTGGGAAAATAGGTTTGCAATATGTAAGTTCATTTGATATTTATCCTAAAATGAATCTACTTGACGATACCTTTCCAATGGGCTATCATACGCCTAAAACAAATATCTTATGCAAAAGTTACGACCTTGGAAAGTTGATGTACTAACTTACCCAAACGGGGCCTACATGACTTTTGGCGGTTCATCTCCTAGGGTTAGGTTTTTGGATGTCTAGGGTTTTTGGAATTCCTACTTATGGTAAAATGGCTTTCAGAGCCTCATTGTAATCATCTTCTTGTGAATTAGTGCAACCGTCACATCTCTTCTCAAAGATAAGCCGCCACCATTCCAACAAGCTTGTTTCCACTGCATTTTACAGTTTCAACTTATTTCATTATTGAATAGAAAACCAGTTTTACAATATCTCTGTTATTCTGTGTTAAGCACCTGTTAATAATCTATAGTCATTTGTTTTTCTCATAAAATCGGGATCAAAAGGTCTCCTGGTTTCAACAAAGAAGACAACAAGTGGGAGAATGTTCGTTTGTTATATTCTTTGTAGTGAAAGTCGAGGTGGATTGACTAACAGTCGAAGTCAAAGGTCAAGGTTGTTTGAAAAGGAAAAGATGAAGTCAAGGTGGATCGATAGAAATTTTAAGGTCCAGGTTAGTCAACTGGGAAAATTCGAAGAGGTCAACCAACAAGAGGTCGACAAGTGGACGTGTGGCAACCAAATGAAGACCGAATGAGTCAACGCATAATACGACTTGGTAGTCGGCTGTAACAAAATCCCTTGATTTACAGGATTTTTAGCCAATAATATGCATGGATCTGTAACTGTTTTTGGGTTCCATTTTATTTAGGGTTTTTCCTTTTGTAAATCCTATAAAGAATGCATGTTGTAAGGTCGAAAAAGGTTGATAAATGAGTCAATCAATAATCATAGAGTTTGTTGGTCATGTAGATGTAAGTTGAATTGGCTACAGGATTGTTCTTGCGTAATCAAGAAGTTATGATGTCGATTGTGTCTTAGGTGTGGACCAATGTTAGACATGTAACCTTTTATTCTGAATGAATAAGACAACAAGGAGAAAAATTCTCAAGGAATGCTGGTTTTCCTGGTTTGGGTTTCCAGGGTATAATCTATGTGTACTTTGTTATTGTTGTGTCATTTACTTTTTTGATTAAATATCTCTTCCTTTATTTTGTTTCCTGACATGGAAGTGTGTCTCATTTCCTGACATGGGGGAGGATGTAAGGCCTCCTGTGACACCCATTGAGCGCCCACTCCTTGGGTGGATTTGGAAATGAGTTGGCTAAGAGAACACAAGGGAAATGTGATCGGTTGGGAGAATGAAAACATGTGGGCATGGACATGAGAACCTTGGGCACACGGTGATGAAGTGTGGCACCAAGGGGCCACACACCCTACTTCCCTTGCAAAGGTTGATAAATACTTTATTTTCATTTGAGAAAGGTTATCGGATGACTTGGGTGTGTTCGCAAGGAGTGGAATTTCCTTCTCTTGGAAGCATGGGTGCGTTGGAGAGGTCAGGAGACCCCATTAACACACCCATAGAGAGTCTTGTCAGTCTGTTCACAAGGCAAGGGTGCACCAAAGAGTTTGGGGAATTTTGGTATGAGGAGTGCACCCAATGTTGGGGCACGTCGATCCCAAGAGAATGCAGAGGTTGATGAGCACATGGGCTCATGGGCATGTCAATCCACAAAGGGGCACATTGGGTGGTTTGGGCATGTTGGTCCAAAAAGGGACGTGATGGTTCACGAAGGTGATGTTTGTAGTCCATATAAGAGCATAAGGGTGCATAATCAGGGAAGGAAATAAACACAGAGACAGGGGAGAAATTCAAGTGACTAAGAAAATATTCTAAGGCAAAGAAGAATGAAATGCAAGGTTACGAAGACATGGAAAACAAGTAGCAAAAAGTGGGACACACATGGAGATTTTGGGGAAGTCTGGGCGCAGGCCTATGGGAGGCATTCTCTGAGGCAGAACCAAAGTGTGTTAGCTTGGTGAAAGTCTTGTGACAAAGAAAGGACAGTGAGTCTGTGAAGGGTGCATGTGTGGGGAACACCGTAGGAGTTGCGAAAGTTATTTCCACTGAGATTTTTGGTGTGACGAATTTTTGTATGAGTGTGTTGGTGAGGTAAGGCAAGTCGTGCGACCCTGCCAAGTTGTAAACCAAGTTGATAGTGCTCATATTATAATTGTTTCACAATAATACGACTTAGCCAAGTGTTAGGAACATCTTGTGTCTCCCACTCTATATATTTGTGTCTCTTGTTGATTTTTCAAGTGTTCCTGTTGTTTCACATGTTCATGGATGTATGCTTAAATGACTAAGTGTTAAAGCTTTTAACAAAGCTATATAAGTATACAAGTGAGTCGCATAAAGTAGGAGTGTGACTTGCCCGTAGCCTAGAATGTAGTATGGGTATGCTCTAGGTGAAGAGGCATAGTTTGAACAAAGTATCCTTGGTGTTTCCAAACAACCAAATGAGATTCGTGAAAGTGTCACACGCCCTCAAGATATACACAATTGCAAAATTGGAACATAGATCCTCATATCGTGGCAATATCCCTCATAATCATACACACAAAAACTTTGATGACAAACCATTTGTTATCGGAAATATGATTGCATGTGTTTGAAAATGAAACCTCTCGTTGCCCAGGTTCTTAACTCTTAGCTACGTAAGGTGAATCCTTAGAGGATTGACCTTCTACTGCATAAGAAGAGGTACAAAAAAATTGTAATAAATTGGTCGATCTTTTAGGCAACATGGAATTTGTTTCTGTAAAGAAGTTTGTTTGAGAAAGCATTTCGACGACCTGGATCATGGAAGGTCTCACATCATTTTCTTGCTCCACCCAAAGTAGTGTTATTTTCAAGACTCTCTCCACTTCTTCTGAATTAAAATTTCCATGCAACTTGGGATCCACTACCTCCTTGATCCCTCTCCCTTCCCTCATCATTGCAGACATTCAGTGCACTAAATGTCCACAATTTTGGACTGTTGAATTGGATAACGAACTTCATCCAGTTACCATCTCTAACAAAACAATCTCGAAGCTATAAACAACCACCTTGGCCATGATTTATAGATTAATCACCCACTCTGGTGCTAAGTAACCCCTCGTGCCTCTAATTGTGGAGAAGGAGAATGCTTGATCTCTGTCTACCAGCTTTGCTAACCAAAAGTTAGAAACCTTGGGACTAAATTTCATGTCTAGAAGTATGTTTTGGGGCTTGATCTCACAATGAAGAATCCATTCCAAACATTCTCCGTGGAGGTAGGCTAACCCCTTTCATGTGCCCATGTCCAAAAGTAGAGAACAAACACCAACAGTCTGTCATCCCTACTTTTTCCTAAGTTACGACGACCATACACTTAAGTTATATGTATAAGAAAATTTAATTATATACATCATCATTAATCCAGCCACATTTTTAGACATTGTATTAATCTCCACGCACGAGATTTGAAAACTTATTAAATCTTCTTACTTTCCATGTGACTCGATTTCATATCTTAGAAATTCTTAATAAATAAACAAAGAGAGAGACACAT
This sequence comes from Picea sitchensis, assembly GCA_010110895.2. NCBI lineage: Eukaryota > Viridiplantae > Streptophyta > Pinopsida > Pinales > Pinaceae > Picea > Picea sitchensis. The sequence continues at coordinate 62,213 of SNQJ01S0064797.1, forward strand.
CTCTGCATTGTCGAATAAGTTGTAAAAATTTGTTTGATCAAAACAATAAAATATTTAATATTAATTGAAATCCACTGAAATTGGGGTGTCAAATGTCCTCTTTACTTGACTGAATGAGATTTCTAGGGATGTGGGGATGATTGGAAGTTGGAACGTGACTTTGACTTTGATTTTAATTTTGGGTGGTTGTGGGGGATTGAGGTGATTGAAAGTTGGAACATGACTTTGACTTTGACTTTGGGTGTATGTGGGGTGAATTGGGTTGGAATTTCAAACTGTTAAAGTTCATCAAATTTGACGGTTTCTACTATTCTAATGCCCATTTGGCCAGTTTTAAAGAAAGAGGTTGACCATTTTTTGAGAGTTTTACACAGGCAAATTGATCCATGAGAAGCCCGTGACGGGCAATTTGTCCATCAAATTCCATCCCTCCAGTGATTGCAAGTTGGAACAGACACGAATTGTAAGTTTCATCCATTCTAGACATTTTCAACTCGTGCAATACAGGCAGGGTTGTTATTTTCCTGGACGTGGTTGTGGGGTGACGAACCATTAATTTTAGCTTATGGAGACGTTTTCAACTTGTGCAATACAGACGGGATTGGTATTTTCCGATGAAGTATGTAGATTAAAGAAGAATCTTAAAATACTTCACATTGTGTGCGCAATCTATAACTACTAGGGTTGGAATTTGTATTTATTTTTATTCGGTTGAAATAATTTCTTTTGACATTTTAAGTTTTTATATTTTCAGTGAACCACTTTATGTAAAATAAAAAATTGGACATAAAAAATTGGACTTTAACAATTAAGTTTTGATAAGAAAATAATTCTTTAATAATAAAGTTTTATCTTACTTATAATATTAATATAATATTTGTATTCATTTATATTAAGAAAGTTTATACAAAAATTTTGTATTAATCAATAAAGATATGGTCGTCTACAAAATTACATGGTTTCTCATGACATGTTAGTGACAATGTAAACATGGAAAAACTTGGAGGTATTATTCAAGATACTTTTACAATGAATTTGAATATCGTGTAAAAAGATGAAATGTAAGAAATTGAATTAGCTTTCTGAATATATATTTTTTATTTATAGAAATTCTGAATAACTATGTGAAATTTGATTTTTTATGTTAACATTTTATGTTAAAGTGGTTAAGATGATAAAATGTTATAGCAAAAATAAGAGGTATGTATTTTAGGATTTTGATATAAGACAAAAATAGATTAAAAATAGAAAACACTATTGATTTTTAAAAAAATTATGTATTTGGAATCTACATTATGATATATGTCAACACAAAAATAGATTAAAAATAGTAAACACAATTAATTTTCTAATTTTTTTATATATATTTGGAATCCACATAGCTTTGTAGTTTCATCGACAATGGATTTGTGTAGTCTATAGAAAAATAACATAGAAAAAGGGGATACAAATAAGTATTCATAGAAATGGAGGATTTTGTGTATTTGCAGACCCAAGCGTTGGGTTTGTCATCCCAGACCTAAATATGAGGCAACCAACTCAACATACATGTAAGCTAGAGTTGTCATTTCTTCCCCCAAAAAATTGAATTAGAAATAAACCGCACACACTCCTAAGAATGTGCACACGTTCTAGGAACATGCACACACTCTAGGAATGTGCGCGTGCTCTAATTAACGTTCACACACTCTAAATAATGTGCACATGTTCCTGGAACATGCACGCACTCTTATGCATTTTGTCTTTGTTTATCTTTCCTTCCCCCTCTCTCCCCTACTCATCTACCCTTCACCTTATCTCCTCTCATGATTCCTTCATCCCCTCAATGTTATCCACAATTTTGGTCGTCATGATGATGTAATAATGATGGAAAAATCAGGCTCTTCACTAGAACACTTTCCTGAGAAAAGTTACCTTTGTCTGCTTCCAGAAATCATATTTTTAAGGGAGGTTCGCAGGCTACCTATATATTTGCCTGCGAGAATGCATGATTCACACAGGCTGCATTAATATAGGGTGCGAGAGGTTCGAACTGTACCTAACTATCAGGGTGTGAACATCTTCTAAAGGAAGGAAAAAGATAAATTCTCGAACCTTCTAGAAGGGAATCTTCTAGAAAGATGAGTTGGCATTCGAATGGTTATCTAAGTACTGGATTTCCTGATATCTTGGGATCATTCCTATCAAAGTAACTAATCTATTCTCTCCTATATATTGAAGGGAATGCTCATGGAAAAGGTTAGAAGCAAACTAGCAAGAGATTGATTGGAGAATTATTGGAAGATTGTATGAAGGACTGATGCTACAACAGCTAGAGACACCAGCAAGGTTATCAAAAGTGGTTGATTTTCTTCATGCATGAGCAAGTGTGTGTGTCAAAGCTAGGATCCATCGAAAGGAGGTTTGCAACATCAAGGCTCAGGTTGTAAGTTTCACTTTCAATCAATATAATACAGTAATATGCCCCTTTCCCATAAAGCTAATGTCACTTTATTGTATAACTCCTTGATCATATACATAGATTAATTGTTGAATATATTGAATTGTCTTCACTTCGATTGGTTTGTTTTGTTATGGTCTGGACGATACAAGAGCATTGGAGCGAATCTTGGAACAACAAAGACCCAAGGAAGTGATCATAAGGTATGTACATGATTCTTGCCTCCTAGTTCATTCAACAGTTAAAATCTAGAGAAAGTGTATTATTCTGTCCTGTTTTGTTCTAGATCCAGGTGGATCTAGGGAGATCGGTTTGTGTCCGCACTTACGGATTTATCCTGAAACAAAATTGGTGACTCCGCTAGGGACATTCCCTTTTTCTTTATGGTTTTTGAGTTTTTCTGTGGCCATTTGCTCTAGTTTCATTTTTCTCTTGTTCTGTCAGTCTCTGAGTCTTCAGGATACCCTGATAGACTTTCTGGGTCCAGAAGCTTTTGTCATTTTTGCTTTCATTTTCAAAATTTTTGTCATCTTCAGGAATTCTCGCACTGTGTTTAACTGCAGCCTGCGAGAATCACTCAGGTTCACACCCTGCATATAGGTTCCAATAAGAGTACCTCGCACCTTGCTAAAAGGTTTCCTGCGAGAATCATAGATTCTCGCACTGTGTCTAACTGCTTACCTGCGAGCAAGATTTTTCAAAATTTTGAAATTGACTTTTGGTTTTTTCAACTGCTCAGATCAGTTGATTTACCTCTTATGAGCTTATTGGACTATTGATTGACATGGCTCTTTCTTTAGTTTGCTTGCTTGAACAGATTTAGGGTTTCAAGGTTTTTCTTGCCCTTTGTAGCTTGACTTTCGTTTCTTGGCTGTTATTGGAAAATTCATTCTCTCTGACTTCTAGAGTTGAGTGGGTCTAATTGGCTGAGAACTAGTGATTGGTTGAGAGTTAAGTGCTTGGTGTTTCTCATTTGCTTGTTGGTTTGAAAGAACATTTTCGCCTACATTGAGAATACTAATTAGTTTGATTTTTGTTTTTTCTTTCATTGAAAGAGTTGATTGGGTTGTTATTGCTTGAGTCTTTATGATTTGATTTTATTTTCTCGTTAATCAGAGTTCTTTTTGGAAAGTGAACAACAAGTTTTTCTTTCAAGATATTGTTTTTTGTATTTCAGAAAACATTGAAAACCAAATTATTAATTTTGTTGAAGTGTTTGAAAAAGACATATAGAGATTGTCCTTTGATAAATGATTGTTTGCGTTGACATCTGAAAGGAAATTGTGCATTGCATTGTAGTATTGAGTTGATTTGGAAAATTTTCTCTCTCTCCCATAAATAGGATTCATGGAATGAAAAGAGTCATATTTCATTATCATCCTTGCATTATTTGGGTCAGAGTCATACAAAATGAGTTTCACTTCCGTTACCTTTGAGTAAACAACAGCTCTTAAAAACATTGCGTAATCTTAAAATTTATCTAGTAACTCTTTTCTAGGGATCTTTTACACCAACATTTAGCTAGGCTAGTGCTTTGGAGTAGGAAGAGAGATACACTCTCCAAAAGCTCAAAACACACAATAGCATCTTGAGTTAGGGAGTGTTAAATTGTTAAGGTCCTAACCCGCACATAGGTAGATCAATGTATTCGGATGTAATAAAGGTCAATATTAATAAGACCTTTCAATAAAATAGAATAAGGCGGATGTAAGAAGACCTAATAGAAGCTTCCGCTTCTAGAAGGAT
>SNQJ01S0064798.1:12684-23337 GCA_010110895.2 Picea sitchensis
GATGTAAAGACAACTTTCCTCAATGGAGCAATCGAAGAAGAAGTATATATTGAACAACCTCAAGGGTTTGAAGTACATTCCAGAGACACTCACGTTTGCAGATTAAAGAAATCTTTATATGGACTCAAGCAAGCTCTAAGGGCTTGGTATGTTAGAATGGACAACTATCTAATGAGACTTGGTTTCTCCAAAAGTCATACAGATTCAAACCTTTACTACAAATTCGTGGACAATGCACATGTAATCCTACTACTATATGTTGACGATCTATTCATAACAGGTGAAGAGTCTCTCATCATCCAGTGCAAAAAGGAGCTAGCTTCTGAATTTGATATGAAAGATCTAGGTTTCATGCATTACTACTTGGGATTAGAAGTATGGTAGAAGCATGGTGAAGTATTCCTTGGACAAGGAAAGTACGCAATAAAGATTCTTCAGAAGTTTGGAATGATGGATTGCAAATCCATGGACACTCCTGTGACTACAGATATAAGAAAAGTAAAAGATCTAGATTCTAATCCAATAGATCCATCACTATATTGACAATTGATTGGGTCATTGATTTATTTGGTAAATACTCGACCAAACATTTTCTTTGTCGTGAATACGCTAAGCCAGTTCCAGGTGGAACTGAGGCATGAGCATTGGATAGCTGCAAATCATGTCCTAATATATATTCATGGGACAAAAAACTATGGCTTAAGATATACCACATCCAGTGATACAACTTCATGGATTTACAGATTCAGATTGGGCAGGAATTGTAGAAGACATAAAGAGTACTTCAGGTATGTGTTTCAGCTTGGGCTCTGCTATGATATCTTGGGGAAGTAGGAAACAGAAGTATGTTGAACTCAGCACAACAAAAGCAGAATATATCATAGCATGTGAAGCATGCACAGAAGAAATATGGCTGAGAAAGTTAATCATCGATATAGTTGATCAGATTCCATATTTGACCATAATACATTGTGATAATCAGAGTTTTATAAGATTATCATGTAACAACCCCTTCGTTACGGCCACGGGCGAAGCAAAAAAAAAAAATTGTTTTTTTTTAAGAATTAAGAGGCAAGAAGGCAATGAAAACAACAGATGAACACACCACAGATGATGAACAGAAGCACGCAACCTAGGCAACAAGAAACTATGACACCACACGCAGGCACAAGGGAAAATGGGCAAAACATGCACAGAATAACCAGGAGGAATGACTGCCCGCCCAACACAAACACAACCACGCCTACAAGCTAAGAGACAACATCCCCATCCCAACATAACACCCTAGACAAACAAGACAAGAACCTCAGGGCACGCAAACCCAACGCCTGAAGGCGTTCAACCCATGCACCAAAGCAACTTGCAACACCCGACAACACTCACATAGAATGCACCGACTCCGACCAAGATCTCTTTCGCCACTATCCCACAGGGCGCACCATGATCCCCACATCAAGAATCATGTTGTTCCCAGGTGATAGGCATGTCAATAACCTTGGTGCAAACATAAGCTATCCAGACCAAGGACTCTAGAAAACTCCAACGCGCTAGGACTCAAATACTGGCTGGGATACTATACCTACACCCCACACAAAAGGTCAACAAGACATAAGAGGACAAAGACAAGGGGTGACACCAGCCCATACACGACATCGTCCCCATCCCAACCAATCACCCAGTCTAACTGGTCCATGATTACAATCTAATTTAACATGGGTCCAATTCTAAACGGGGCACATCAAGTTACAATTAGTCAATAATGCATCCGTTAAATAAACGTTAATGCAATCAATCTTGCAAATATAAGTAATCAATACTAAAACTATAATTATAAACGCCATCTAACCTCATTTATAATTCAATTTAGCAAGTCTAAAATTTGCAATCTAGTCTTTACTCACCAATCAAATTTTAATCATTAACACAACCTAAAAGGTCAATTCTATATTAATCCAAAATCTCCATCCAACTAGCCATTAACTTAATAACAATAGTAACAATATTAATGTAGAATGATACCATTACAACAATGAATATAGCAAATAACAAGGCATTTAACATGACAATTAACCTAACAATCAATATAGCATTAACAACATTAACTACATCAAGGCAGAAAGCAACAGTGAAACATTTAGTAACAAAATAAATTACCACATGTGTCTATCTTTACTAACTGTACCAAAATGATAGTTGTCTACAAACATTAAGGGAATCGGATAAGAAGTTTAAATGCCATAAATCCATATACATTCAACGAGAGACTAAGGCCATGCACTGAATTAGATTTATTGTCATATGCCTTTAATAAGATTCACTGCCGGGTAAATGTAAAAACTTAGGCATAAACGCCGAAGAATTTAGTTGGTTGTCTAAAACTAATGTCATTTATAGGTTAAGGGCGCAGTCAGCAATTTAGGCAACTCGTGGCCAAACGACTGCAAACACAGTCCACAATTAAAGGCAATTTGGGGGTGAATGACAGGAAAAATGAAGTCATCAATCCAAGGCAAAACATGGTCCAAACGTGGTCCTCAAGGCAACGACATAGTCCACTTAAATTGAGCAAAATCATTTTACAAATACATATCAAGGAATTCTCCTAACTATCCCATTTAATAAGCAAATCATTTTGTGAGTAAATGGAATTACCGGATGTAAGGAATTGGTACTACAACAAGACGTGGGTACAACTGAAAACCATAGAATCAACGCAATCAACACAGGAATGCATACATAAATCGCTTGGCTAAATAATTAGGAATTGGAATGCATTTAACACAAGTAGAACACAGGCTGTACAACCAAATTATTTGTACCATATCTTAATCACTAAATGAATTCAAAAACATGTTGCAGAGCAAGAACATTGTCCATAATTCAATCCACGCAAATGGTAAACAGAGAAGGCAAAGGCAACTGGAGAAGATTGTCTTCATCACTAGATTTTACACCAATGAGTCTACACAAGATTCTTTAGGAGATGGTCACAGCTTGAGGATTTGGTTCTTGTTCTAAAATAAAATTCACAGTCCTGGAGTCCATAAAAATAATTTGTTGGTCGCAGAAGTCAAGAAAGCACAACCGTCACCCAGATGCATCAAAGGAAAAGGCATTCAAACACTCTTGGAAGTTGAAGTCTAGCTGCTTGTTGACGCAAGGAATGAGGTTTCAAGGCAACAGGTTATATTAAGATGGTTTACTTCGCACGCACAGGATTTCAATCAATTGGACATCGTAGACTCACATCGTTTTCTTCAATTTAAGGTGTAGAGAAAAGAAAAAGGGGCACGGCGAATGGCGATCAAAAACCACACAGGGTTAAAACTTATCCATCAACACCCAAAGCAGATTTATAATTTATCCAAGAATAAAAACGCAGGGTTAAAATTTATCCTCCAATACAAAACATAGAGTTATAATTTGTCCAAGAATAATAACGCATGGTTATAATTTATCCTTCAGTACAAAACACAGAGTTATAATTTATCCAAGAATAAAAATGCAGGGTGAGAATTTATCCTTCAGTACAAAACATAGTGTTATAATTTATCCAAGAATAAAAATGTAGGGTTAAAATTTGATCCATCAAGATATAAAAGAGGGGTAAAAATGAAATAACGACAAGATATAAACATGTCGAGGTTGAATAAAAACTTCACCAACAATCAAATTTGCAGATTTAAATAATCACATCAAGGCGCAAGGTGAACCATCAGCCAAGGACAAACATCAGAGGTAGACGACTAACAGGAACATCCTTCACTCATCATCCTCACATAGAAAAGCAGGGCATTGAGATCCATAGGCCTATTAACACTGAAGCGATGACTGTAGATCAGGCCCCTGGCCGACGGCTTAGGCAAGGACTAGTGAGCTAGGGATGAAGGAAAAATATACCGTAATCATCACAATCAATCAACCACAGGAAGGTCAAGACATACAGGGAAACGAAGGCCATGGGAGTCAATCAATCATCAAGAAGGCTATGTAAAACTTCAGTCATCAATTAGAATGCTAGACTATCAATTTCCTTACCCAATTCAACATGTAGATCCAAAGCATAAATCCTACTACAATCTATCATGAAAAAATAAAGAAAGCATATCGTTGCCAGATCGCCCACTCTGAGTTTATGTCTCACGCACTCCATGAAACTCTCGCTTGCTGACCAATGAGACTTCACCAGTACCTCCCAACCAATGCTATGTGTACTCTTCTTCCCCCTTAGCTACCCGAGCCACAAAGGGGCCACGCACATTATCCAGAGAATCAACTAGCTCCCAGCTTGCCTCGCATGGTCGAGCTACCACTCCTTACTGAGCTGGGTATCCCATCTCTCACAAGCTAAGTCAGTCAAGTATAGATTTCTGCAGTGTAACGTTATGCAAAACATGAGAGGTCCATCATCCTTCTCCTCCCTCGATTATATAGAGTTTCCAAGTCCCTTACTTTTCCAAAATCCCATTTTATTTCAAGTTTAATAAATTAATTCATAAATATTCCTCCCCATACATGTCACCCATCCCCTTCATTTCTCCAAAAACTAATTTCTTTAATTAATTAATTACCCTTATTTCCCTCACCCACCTAGAGTCATTCCTAGAATCACTCCTAGGTGTCCCCAAATTCCCTTACAAGTTTTCATGACTTTCTCCATTACCAATTTACTAGTTGAGTTAATTTAGAAAATTCTTAAATGCTAGATACCTTGCTAAGTTTGACTTTCTTCTTTTTCCCTTGTGTTTCCCTTTTCTTTTTATGTTTCCCTCCTTTCCTAGTTTCCTAATTATTTTAGATTTCCCTCTTTCCCCTTTTCATTTACAACTCAAGTTGGAAGGTGTAGAAATTAACTTTTTCCCTTTTCCCTTTTTAATTAATAAATTTTCAATTATCATAATATAATAAAACAATTATTTCCCCCTTTTTTAATTTTTATCCCAACAGATTTTTATGAATCAATTAAATTGCTTACTCCCTTCTTGTTACAAGATTAATGAAGATTATCATCATTATTTATTTTATTTTTATTTTTATAAATATATATATATATATATTAAAAGGATAGAAAAATTATGCCACCAGTATAATTTAGACCTAGACATTAATTTTCGTGTTGGGCGACAATTTATTACAGAAATTGTTTTTTTTCTTTAATTTCTTATCACGTTACTCATATTAAGGCCATATAGGTTCATTCATTTATCATTAACAATGCGACGTGCCCTTCAAGACACACTAGGTGCTCCAAGTGTGCCACTCACCTCATTTGTTTCCCTTGCACGACGTGCTCTTCAAGACGCACTACGTGCTCCAAGGGTGCCACTCGCCTCTTTCCATTTTTCTTGTACGATGTGCCCTTCAAGATGCACCACGTGATCCAAGGGTGCCACTCGCCTCTTTCCATTTTTCTTGCGTGACGTGCCCTTTAGGACGCACCACGTGCTCCAAGGGTGCCACTCGCTTCTTGACTAACTTGGTAGACATAAAAAACCCCTGAAGCCAATACTCCACCAAGTGAGCTTGTGGGAGACTAAGGGCCTCTAAGGAATAATTCCCCTGCCTTATTGCACGCCCCTTAGAATCATCACGAGTGACTGTCGCAGTCTTCCCTCACGGCATCGTGGGTCCTCTCAAGCTAGGTAAACGTTAACCTATAGTTCGAGCCACGGTGGGAGTGCTAGTAGGCTGTGGTAGGGCTGATGTCCACACCTCTCCCTCAAAATATCTAGTAGTTGTGCGTGACCCCTCTACTCCACATGTGATTCTGGTTGGCAAGCTATCATTAGCCTGCATCATCAATGAATCATGTCAGCAATATATCCATAATCATATCATCTAATAAAATGCACTAATATCACATATAAAAAAATCAAACCCCAATGGTTCACTCCCCGACTCGATCTGGAGTCCAAGGGGTTCCATCGATGCCTATGCATCCTAGAGGTCCAAAATCCTGCAAACTTAGTAAAACCGAATCAATAGCACCTGTCTATGTCAATGCAATAAAGCAACATGTCATCAACCCATAACGCCTCATAATCAAAATCAATGTTTTAATAGCATAATAATCTGGATCACTTGTGAGCAAGTGTCCTCAAAGAAAAAATTTGCTCAGTGCATAAGAGTGGGATGTTACATACACCCCCTCTTGGTCTAAACTTCATCCCGAAGTTTCACAGTATAAGTGCCAAAATAATGTGTATCACAGTATCATAAGTCTATATATCAAACAAAAATGGAAATTGTTGATGCATATCATATGCGTCCTCGCAGGTCACCGAGTGCGGACTATAGTTGTCCCACTGGACCTTGACCTGATCTAATGTTCGACGCAGTAGCTGTCAAATTCGATGATCTAGGATGGATATCAACTCAGCCGTGAGCGCACCCTCATCTGACACCCGCAAGGTGCTCAAGTCAAACATGGGTAGGATCATTAATCATAAAGTCTCAACAGAGATACATGAAAAACATCATGCATACGCCTCAAAGAATCAGGCAATGCTAGTCGATAGGCAACGAGCCCCTTTCTCTCCACAATCTTGAAAGGTCTCATGAACCTAGGACAAAGTTTAGATCCCGTTCCAAACTTGATCAAACTCTTATGTGGTCTAACCCGCAAGAAGACTCGATCACCAACCTCGTAACTACGGTCGACATGGTGCGCATTGGCATAAATCTTCAGCCAATCCTGCGCTTCTTTAATCCTTTGTCTTATTGTTTGCATTTGCTCTTCCATTTCTTAGATCGCTTCTGGTCCCACCAGGACCCTATCCTCAATTCGATCCAAAATCAAAGGCATATGACTGTTATAACCCTAATTTGCACTAGATATTCTTACCTGGCATCAGGCCATCTCATGTTACATCTTTTGTTTCAATAGTGCCTTGGAAAAAGATGTAACATGAGATGGCATGATTACAGGTAATCGTATTTGGTGCAAATTAGGGTTATAACACCGACACATTCGCTCGTAAAGAAACTCGAAAGGCGTCATTTTAATCGTGCTCTGGTAATTGTTGTTATAAGCGAATTCCACCAATGGAAAGAATCCTTCCCAATGCTTTTGTTGGTCCATCACCTACATGCACAACATGTCTTCCAAGGTCTAGTTCGTTCGTTCGGTCTGCCCGTCAGTCTCCGGGTGATACACAGTACTAAAGTTAAGTTGGGTTCCCAAGGCCTCTTGGAAACTCATCCAAAATCGTCCAGTAAACATCGATCCTTGATCGAATATAATCCTCTTAGGGACGCCATTCAGCCTCACAATATCACTTGTAAAAACTCTAGCTATGTCAAGTGCATGATACGTCGTATGCACAGGAATAAAGTGAGCACTCTTCGTTAGAGTGTATACTACTATGAAAATCGAGTCGTGTCTCCTTGCCATCAGTGGCAATACAAAAATAAAATCCATCGAAATAACCTCCCATTTCGATTCTGGAATAGTGTGTGGTTGTAGTAATCCTGTTGGATGTCTATGTCCAGCCTTTACCTATTGACATTCTAAACATCTGGCCACATAGTTTACTATGTCTGCCTTCATTCCTTTCCAAAAGAATGAGGGTTTAAGGTCCACCCTCATCTTCATGACTCTAGGATGAGCTATGTAGACTGCTCTATGAGCCTCGCTTAGGATCAAGCTCTTCAACTTGTCGTTCGGTGGTACGTAAATCCAATTTTTAAGCCTCAATAATCCATCGTCGCCAAATGTAAATCCTTCAAATATTGGTACAATCATTGTGTTTTTTTTGATAAAACCCTCGACCTCTTTGTACCAGTCATCGTCATGTTGTAAAGTTAGAATCTTTTCACATAGATTCGTCTGAAGAGGCATCATTGAAAAGATGTGGTTTCCAACTCAATCCATCTGCCACTCAGTTCACTGTTCCTTTTATGTAAGTGATCTCGAAGTCGTACTCGCTAAGAAATTTCGACCAATGTCGTTTTCGCGCATTCAGGTCGCTTTTCGTAAAGATGTGTTGTAGTGCACAGTGGTCTGTCTTTAGTTCAACTTTCGTCCAACAAGTTAGTGTCTCCAAACCTTCAAGGCATAAATGATGGCTAACAACTCCAAACCATGTGTCATGTAGTTCTCCTCATTCCTTCTCAGTTTCCTCGAGATGTAAGCGATCACTCATCCATCTTGCATTAAGACTCTGCCTAAGCCTTCCTTGGATGCGTCAATGCATACCAAGAAGTCCACGTCTGTGTCAGGGACCTTTAGTATCGGTGTTTTTGTCAACAGCTTCTTGAGCCTATGAAATGCTTCCATGCATTTCTCGTTCCAAAAAAACTTCTTGTTCTTCTTCTGCAATTCCGTGATCGGATTTGATATATTCGAAAATCCATCGACGAACCGTCAATGGTATCCTACTAAACCCATGAAGCTACGCACTTCCGGTACATTCGTCAGCGCAGACCATTCCATAATAGCCTCGGCCTTTGCTGGATCCACAGGGATACCTTCGCCAAAGATGAAAAGCCCTACGTAGTGAATCTTTGATTGATAAAATGAGCATTTGGACACCTCACCATACAATTTGTGCTCTTACAGACACTGTACTACCAAGCGCAAGTGCTCATCATGCTCCTCCGTCATCCGAGAATAAATCAAAATATCATCAATGAATACTTGGATGAACTTATCCAAGTACTCGGGGAACAACCCGTTCATCAAACTCATAAAGACCCCTGGGGCATTTGTCAGTCCAAACAGTAAAATAGTAAACTCGTAATGTCCAAAAATCGTCTTAAAGGAGGTCTTAGGGACATCCTCTTCCTTGATTCACAATTGGTGATACCTTGATCACAAATCGATCTTTGGCAACACCATCGCACCCTTCATTTGATCAAACAGATCATCAATCCTCAGTAATGGATACTGATTCTTGATCGTTGCCTTGTTTAATTGAAAATAATCAATGCAGATCCTCCACGACCCATCCTTATTTCATATGAAAATAATAGGTGCACCCCATGGTGTCACACTTGGACGTATCAGTCTTAGGTCCAGTAATTATTTCAGTTGCATTTTCAACTCATGTAACTCCAGGGTCGACATCCGATAAGGCGTTCTAGCTATCGGTTCAGTTTTTAGTTTTAGGTCTATAGTAAATTCCAATTCCCTCTCTGGAGGCATCCCAAGTAACTCCTCCAAGAATATGTCAGCAAACTCTCTTACCACCGAAAGGTATTCTAGACCTTCCACTTCTCATTTTTCTTTTAATGCAAGGATCACATAAATGGTACACCCCTTACGCATGCTCTTCCGTAGCTATAAGGAAGAGATGAACCTCAGAGAAACTCCCTGGTTCCGAAATAAAATCACGTGTCTCTACCCCACACATCAACCAAACTCAATCACTTCATCTTACAGTTGAGTATCGCCTCAAGCGATTCCAACTAGTCCATACTGATCACGACATCACAAGATCCTAAGATCGTGCCGTACAGGTTGGCCCTAGTGACAAACTCTCCCAGGTTAAGGGTACAGCCTGTAACCTTTCCTCCAACCCTCTGTTTGGCTCCCGAAGCCATCTCTACGAAGATGAACTCATCATGTTTGAATGTATCTACTTTAATCCTTTTTAACGTGGCACTAGAATGGAACTCTCGGTAGCATCGAGATCAATCAAATATTAAGTCTCTGGTCAGCGATGGTACCTGAGGTCTCGAGCACAGTCAACTAGTGCTCTGCCTGACGGTTATTCACCACTACATGATTCTGATAGGCCTTTCCCAAATCTCCCATGGTAGTAGGTCCGACTGATCCAGATGCCTTAGTCCTCTTCATTGGGCAGTCATACTAGAAATGTGGCTTCAAACATTCCAACATACTTTCTTCGGTCCAGTAATATTGGTACCTGAAGTAGAAGCTAAATTCCAATGCTAAGTGTTATCACTGAAATTTCGTCAGCACATGGTTACAAGAAATCAGCATCATCAAACAGTAATGAAGTCATTCATGGCCATGAATTAATCTCACAGCATTCAAAAAGGGAAAAAAACTATACAAAGTAGTGAAAAATTGAAGAGCACTTTACAGAAGTTGGGCGCACGCACACATGCGCGAAAACAAGAACGTAGCATGCGCGCATACGCGCACGATGTGCGGCTGTTAGCAAAAAAATCCGCGCACCTACTAAACGACACATTTATTGAAGTGGTCGGCCTCCCAACCACTTATGGATAATCTCCCAAGCTAATTTGACCCTCAAATCTGAGCTAAATCCGAATGGTAGGCTCGTCAAAGACCTAATAATGCCCTAAATGGCCTCTTTTCACACTACAAAGCAGTTAAACAAAAGCCCAAAGCAATGCTATAAAAAGCCATGAATGCACCTCATTTTCTCAAGGAATTTCAAGTAATGTTATGCTGCCTATATTGTTTTAAGGACTCCATCCTCGACAAGAGCACTTTGGCACCATTTCATTGAGCAATCCACCTCTCCATTGAGTGGATTTGCAAGGATTTATTTCATCACCATTTTCATTTTTCTTGTTGTAAGGAGAGCAAGCTTGTGAGGGTCCAAGAGCCTTCCCTTGGAGGAAGAAGGGACTCATAGTCCCCTTTCTTCTTGGTGCTTTGATTTCATCAATAGATCAGCCTAAAAACATTGGTGACATGGGTCTTTTTGTGTTTGTTAT
>SNQJ01S0064798.1:30077-41370 GCA_010110895.2 Picea sitchensis
GTTTTTAGGCTGATCTATTGATGAAATCAAAGCACCAAGAAGAAAGGGGACTATGAGTCCCTTCTTCCTCCAAGAGAAGGCTCTTGGACCCTCACAAGCTTGCTCTCCTTACAACAAGAAAAATGAAAATGGTGATGAAAGAAATCCTTGCAAATCCACTCAATGGAGAGGTGGATTGCTCAATGAAATGGTGTCAAAGTGCTATTGTCAAGGATGGAGTCCTTAAAAAAATATAGGCAGCATAACATTACTCTAAATTCCTTGAGAAAATGAGGTGCATTCATGGATTTTTATAGCATTGCTTTGGGCTTTTGTTTAACTGCTTTGTATGTGAAAAGAGGCCATTTAGGGAATTATTAGGTCTTTGACCAGCCTACCATTCGAATTCAACTCAGATTTGAGGGTCAAATCGGCTTGGGAGCTGATCCATAAGTGGTTGCGAGGCCGACCACTTCAATAAATGCGTCGTTTAGCAGGTGCACGACTTTTTTCGCTAACAGTCGTGCATCGTGTGTGTATGCGCGCATGTGCGCGTGCATCCAACTTCTGTAAAGCGCTCTTCAATTTTTCACTACTTTGTATAGTTTTTTGCCCTTTTTGAATGCTGTGAGATTAATTCATGGCCATGAATGACTTCATTACTGTTTGACGATGCTAAGTTCTTGTAACCATGTGTTGACGAAATTTCAATGATAACAGATGCCCCCTGATGGATGAGGTTAGGAGCATACGTATAGCCGAAATCCATCAATGTTTCTTCTACTGAGAAGGTTGTTGTAAGATAGAGAAATAGTGGAATCGTGTAGAGAAATCTGTTGGAGGAGAAAGGAATCGGTAGGACCCGACCTTCCATAAGGTGTGTAAAATATACAACTGTGTACAAACGAGGCGGGCATGCCCCATGCTCGTGTTATGTAACACTGAAAAAAGATGACGGAAGCGTTGGTGTAGACAACTGCAGTGCCCTTGGGGGTGGTCGTGATAGAGGCAGAAGATAATTTTGCAAATGAACATGCTCTGAATAGTAGGCATTGATCGCGGTAATAAGTAGCAGCGATGTTGTGGGCATTGATAGCCCTGCCAAGTTCAGAGGTCTTTGGTGAATAAAAGAACTAACTGCAATAGTCGCAAAGTAAGACCCACTGTAACATGAGAAAGTGTTGGCGTCGAATGTTATGGGGGCCAATGACAGCAGGGAGCAATGGTGTTTCACCCTGTGCCATCCGAGATCTCTCATTGAATGGAGAATGAGAATCAAGATACTGTCGCCCTTCTGGAAAATTGTGTTGATGTCGACAAAAGGGGAACGCGACTCCCAGAAGAAAAGGGCTTCGTGGAAGCTACTGAGGTGAGGGAGTGGTAGAGGTACACGGATGAAGTCAAGAAGTGGGAAGACTCAAGACTGCCCTTGGTTGGAGGATGTATGAGATAAACAGTGGCTGCAACCGTGTAACAAGGTCGAGTGTCAGGGGGACGACAAGACCGATGAGAAGTTGTGCCAGAGGCGGGACAAAGTGAACAACTGCAGAGGGTAGAGGTAAGTGACCTGTGGGGTACTCTGAATATGTGGACGATGTCGACCAGGGTAGATGATGAGTAATTCTCCAACCAAGGGTGACATGGGTTGCGTTTGGCCAAAAGGAGGAAAGCAGGTCGCCAAAGGTGACGACAAAAAGGATTAATGAAATGACTAGAAATAAAGGTGTTTGTACAATAAATAACGAATAATTTTGGGGAGAAATGTACAAATACAAAAACGGGTGCCCCAGTGTGATATGAGTGCCCCATGAAGGGCAAATTTTGCTTGGAAAACTGATGAAGGGTGGGGGCCCCAGTGTTGAGTTTCTGTATGAGGTAGGTGAAATGAAGGTAGGTTCACAGATGGGCAAACTGATTGTGGGTGAAATAGAGGGTTCATGATACTGCGGTGATGCAGGCAAAAAATAGAACTGGAAAGAGATAATCTGGGAGTCTATGTGGCAAAGCTAGCAAAATGAGGAGGAGTATGTGGCTGATGCACGACATGATGAAAGACTATCGGGACTCCCATCCCTAAAGGTTAATGAAAAAAATAGCATGAGTGTCAAAAAGGTGTCAAGAGGTGCTATGAATGGGACAACTCATGTGGGTAAGAATGCTACCGGGTAACAGTACCGATGATGCAAATGGAGGCATGGATACTGCAGAGCCAGGAATGGGTATCCTAGAGGCCAATCTCAGAGGGTGTGACTGGAAATGTAAATGCAATACAGTGGGAGAGACTACATGCCAGTGCTGAGTATATACCTGAAGGGGTTATGCTGATGGATGATGAGCAAGTACCTGCACACATAACAACCAAATACCAAAAGTGAACAATATCTGAAGAGAATCAAAGATATGAGCATGTATTTGATAAATGTGACTATGTGCATGCGTACCTGACCATGATATGAGAAAAAAGGTGCCCCAGAGGATCAAGATGAAAAGCGACCCAGGGACTGTTGTGATGTAGGTGATGGGATGTTGATCCCGTGGTGGGAAAACGGTTTGAAAAATGGACACCTTGGGCTCACGAAATGGTGAGTGGAAGTTTGGCAAAAGGCCTATATATAGCTGTAGGGCCCACATTGCCACCTCATTTGTACCTGCTGCAGTAGTGAGTGGACAAGAAGTTTTCATAGGAGATTTGTAGATTCAGGGAGGATGAGGCAGCCGATTGAGGATCTGTGAGTATCAGGTTAGTGGTCTGATCATCCTGCATAGAAATAGGTTTTCAATTTTTGGGCAGGGTTTGTACGGAGGGTCGTACAGGGGTATTTAGGGGATGTGGGCCCCCCATGCACGGGCAATTCGGTGAAAGGCGCGCATACGTGCGCGCCTATACACCGAATATACGCGCATGGGTGCACGATAGGAATAATTTAAGGCGCGTCCGTGAGGTGCACCTGTGAGTTGAACAGGCGCGCACAAGTGCGTGCCTGTGGGTTTGACAGATGCGCACCTATGCGCGTCTGTATGGTGAACAGGCGCGCGTAGGGACGCGCCTGTGAAGAAAAATAGGTGCACGTTAATGCACACCTATGCAGTGAATAGGTGCACATTTATGCGCGCCTGTGTAATGAACAGTCGCGCATATGTGTGCGCCTGTGTTATGAACCGGCGCGCATGTGTGCACGCCTGTGGGTAAGAAAAACCGTGCCTAGGAAGCAAGGTGGAAGGGTAAAAAATGAGTCTTTGTGATGTTGTTGATGGTTGCATGAGCTAATATAGGACTCTATGTTGTCTGCAGGTGGACAGTAGTGATGATGCCAGTGCGGTGGTAAGAGCGAGACTGGGCCCAGTTGCGAGACGTCATGGCCATTGAGGGGCCCGGGGTGCGTGCGACTTTGTCAACCTGTGGGTTGCTAAAGTTCTTTGAGTGCCCGTTGATACGGGAATAGGAGTATATGTTGCAGTTCCTGATCCAGATGTGGAGTCTGGAGATGCACTGCTTCCTCGTGCGAGGAGAGCAGATCCCCTTCACTGCAGTGGAGGATATTTATTTCTTGACTGGGCTGCCCTTTTGGGGAACACCCCTACCGGCGGAGCCGTTGTTGCCCAGGACCATTTCGCTGGCCGATATTGGCCAGAGATACTTCTCAGGTCGAGACTTTATGTCTGGGACAGTGGTGAGTATCGGTGCGATAGAATCCTTGGCACATCGTTGTATAGCGGCAATGTTTGTTCAGATATATGGGTCACTTGCGACCTAGCGGATTAGTGGTGGCCAGCTGTTGGTGCTGGAGAGAGTGGTGGCCGGCGAGCAGTTTGCTTGGGGGCTGACGCTCCATGCTAGGATGGTGGCACAGTTGGAGCACTGTCGGTCCACTGATGGAGGAGAGTTTTCTTTTGGGTCCATCCTAGTGGCCTGGTTTTTAGAGAGGGTGTCGATGCTGCACCCGAGGGTTCTACTGGAGATGGTGGGGGCGCGAGAGCCGCAGTTGAGGTGCTGGTCGACAGTTTTGGTTCGTCATGGTGGTGGCGAAGGTGGCCACTTCTTTTTGGCAGAGGCGGCATGGATATGGTGGCAGATGTCGCAGGTGATACTTCGGTACCTCTATGTTGGGGTGGACTTCCGAGGTGACCCAGACATGGTGCTACCTCCAGGGGAGGTTTTTGACCATCGAGGTATGTTTAGTATTGGGTGTGCATGTTTTGGTTTATGTTGTTTTTTTTTGTTGAGATATCAGTCCATATGTATATGATATAGATGTTGATACTATATGTTGTTGTTGTTTTGTGCATGTGCAGATGTGGCACCTCGTAGGCACGAGGTGGAGATGCAGAGAGTGCCGGTGCGTCAAGAGCCGGAGAGACTACTACATGGAGAGAGACGGCGGCGGGAGGATGTTGCAGGGTGACCAGCTGAGCCAGAGAGGGCAGCGAGGAGGCGTCGATTTGATGACCCTAGTGTGGGGCTATCACACGCTCCTCTGGCGGCGGCCAAAGTGGATTATGATGATATACGCCGTCGTCTGGAGATGGTTTTACAGGACGTGTCGGAGGGCATGTGGACGCGCATCCAGGATGAGAGTTTCCTAGAGCAGTGTGTGGGGGTGCCGCCACCATGGTGGGCCATAGTGCAACGAGCAGCAGTGCTTGCTGCTATGACGAGTGGTCGCCTGCCGCCGGGGCAGGAGGGTCCTGTGGGTGGGCCACCACCGCCTGGGGCAGGTGGTGGTGGGCCGCCACCGCCTGAGGGAGGGGCAGGTGGTGGCGTGATAGAGGCACCATGAGTGGTGCATGATGTACATCTTTGTTTTTGTTGTATATAGGCTAGTGAGCCCATTTTTTGTACCGAGGTGCTGCATTGGCCTGTGGATATATGTATTTTTGTATGTAAACATTCGGATGGCCTGATGGGCCTTTACATATACATGAGTATACACATTTTGAGATCCTGATGTTGTCTACATGTTTTTTGCTAATGTTGTGAGTACGTCCATTCTATATATATGCTGTGCCAGGGTTTCATGATATGTTTATGTATATGTAGCTTGATGTGATATATGCCAATCTAACACCATGTTAGCTATTTGATCTGTTGTTTGATTCAATTATCTTGGAATATGTGTAAATGTAATGGAATCAAAATGTCGAGATAACAGCCTAACCTGCAGGTATTTGCGAAAGAGGCATGGATCGCGTACACGGTACACATTGTTGAGCTGGAGAACGACTAGTTGAGAGTCGAGGAAGACGCTAAGGTGACGAATTTGATGATGTTGGGCGTCGGCCAAGAGGCTGATGAATGCAGTGTATTCAGCTTGGTTGTTGGTGGCTGGCCCCAAACATATGCCGCTTGAATGTAGCATTTCATGTGAGGGGGTGTAGAGAGCCCAAGCAGCCGAAGCAAGATTTTGTGTCCAACGGCTAGCACCGTCGGCATAACCAATGTGGTAGGCTAGTGGAGGAAGCATCTGTCAATAGCACAAAGGATAGTTTAGACGAGAGGGGAGGAGGAAAAAGACTAAAAAACACTAAAAAATAAATAACCTAAAGTAGAATGACTACTTTTAAGCATAAAATTTCTCGAGATATAACCCATTGATGGGTTCCTTGAGAGAGAGGCCTTCGGGGGAGGCCAGGATGTATGCACCTTTGGTGAGGCAATGTTGGATAATGTAAGGGCCATGCCAAAGTGATTAGAATTTTTTGTGGCCAAAGGTATCATGAGCGATATCATAAGCCAGGACGAGGTCGCCTTCGCGGAATGATCAAAGGTTGACATGGCGATCAAAGGTAGCCTTTGAAATTTTTTTAGCTGCCTCATTGTTCTGTAATGAAGATCGGAGATCTTCATCGAGAGACTCCAAGTTTAGCAAGCGCTGCTCCATTGGAGCAGTCTCAGGTAATAGCTTAATTGCGGTGCGTAAGGTGGGAATTTTGCACTCAATGGGAAGAGTTGCCTCGACCCCATGGACTAAATGGAATGGTGTGAAACTCATAGCGGTTTTCACTGCCATTCGGTAAGCCCATAGCGCAAAAAATAAAATATGATGCCAATTGGTTTTATGTTTATTAACCATGCGTTGTAACATGGTCTTGAGGACTTTGTTAACTACCTCGACCTGTCCGTTTGACTGAGGGTAATATGGTGAGGCAAACTCGTGAGAGAAGCCTAACTGAGATGAGAGTTTGATGAAGATATCATTCTTGAAGTGTTTCCCATGGTCGGAAACAATTTGGAGTGGTACTCCAAAATGGGATATGACATGGTTAAAGAAAAAGCGCGCTGCAGTGTCAGCGGTGTTGTTGAAAGTGGGCATAGCTTTGACCCATTTGGTGAAGTAATCGACGGCGACAACAATGTATTTGTGACCATTGCTGGAGGGGGGATTACAAGTCATAAAGTTTATGCCCCATTTACAAAAAGGGTCAGTAGTAATGACAGGGTGAAGAAGAGTGGGGGGAGCTTGGGCTTTGTTGGCATAGAGCTGACATTGCTCACATCGTTTCACGACATGAATGCAATCATGAAACAGGGTAGGCCAAAAGTAACCGGATCGAATAATCTTTTGAGCAGTGGATATACCACAAAGATGGCCCCCACAAGCATCGTTGTGGCAGTCGTTTAAGACTCTGTCAGCCTCATCAATAGTCAGGCATCGACGAAGAATGGTGTCGACGCCCCGCTGGTATAGGATGTCTCCGATGAGGAGATAGCGGGGGAACTGATGGCGAATACGCCGACGATCATCTCGTGATAGATGGTTACAAAACTTTTGAGTTCGTAGGTATACCAAGGACCATCTGAAGTGATGTAAAAGAGATGTTCGTCAGGAAAGTCGGTGTTGACAGGGGCACTGGTGGTGTCAAAGGGGAGGGCCATGACAAGTTTGGCGAGAACAAGGGCCTTCTTACTCTTAGGTGTTGAGAACTCGAGGTCATACTCCTGAAGGATAACGATCCATCGAGCAAATTTTCCGTTAACTTGTCGATGGCTGAGAAAGTACTGCATAGGGTTGGAATCTGCGATGACCTTTGTGGTGCGAAGAAGAATGTAATGGCGCAGTTTCTGGACTGTGAGGACAACTGCAAGAGAAAGTTTCTCTTCATGTTTATACTTCAAGGGTGGTCCTGAGAGGTTCTTACTAATGTAGTAAATGACGTGTTCATGATTTTCATCTCCAAGCTGGACGAGGACACCGGCTACAGATACAGCTGATGCTGATACGTAGAGGATGTAGTCGCGATTGTAGTCAGGTGCACTAATAAAAGGTGCATTTGAAAGCGTTGCTTTAAGATCGTCAAATGACTGTTCGACATAGTCATCCCAGTGAAAAGGGATGTCATGACGTAGTAAGCGGAGGAAACCGTGCGCGCATATGGCATAATTGGGAACAAAGTGTCTAAGAAAGTTAGCTTTTCCCTGTAGACTCTGGAGTTGTCGTAAATTTCGGGGAGGTGGAATTTCGGTGATAGCTTGGACTTTGAGGGGGTCTATGGTAATACTACTTTGGGAAACAATAAAACTGAGGAGGCGCCCAGCGGTGACGCAGAACACACACTTGAGAGGATTCAAGCAGATGTTGTACTAATGACACCGTTGAAAGATGATTCGTAAATCATTGAGATGTTGGGTGCGTTTCTTGGATCGAGCTGTGAGTTCATCCAAGTAGGCGAGGATGATTTTAGCCAGATCGTGGAAGATGTATGTCATTGCCTATTGGAAAGTTGCGCTGGCATTTTTTAAGCCGAAAGGCATGACATGGTATGAAAAGCTACCCCACGGGGTAGTGAATGCGGTTTTATACTGATCAGCTGGGTGGATTTGAATTTGGTTATAGCTAGAGAATCCGTCCATAAAGGAGAGAGCCTCGTGGCCGACCCAGTCGTCGATAATTTGATCGATGAAAGGCGTTGGAAAGTTGTCTTTGGGACATGCATTATTGAGATCGTGAAATTCTGTGCAAACATGAATAGTGCCCTATTTTTTGTCGACAAGTACAGGGTTGGAAACCCATGAAGTATAAGCGATGGGATAAATAAACCCGGCAGCGCGTAATTTGTCAATTTCGGCTTTGATAGCTGCAGCTTTGGATGGGTGTAGCGGTTGTTGTTTCTGGCGAATTAGTGTGATGTCAGGCCAGGTGTCGATGCGATTCTCGACAATAGAGGGATCGAGGCCAGGCATTTCCGTGTATGACTAGGCGAAAATATCCCTATATTCCTGGAAGAGGGCTTTATATGAGGCGATTTCTTGAGGAGTGCAAGCAGCTCCAATGGTGATTTCTTCGACGATGCCATGTTTGATGGAAATGTCAATTTTGATGGTGGGGGAAATGTTGGCCATATTACCTTCTTCAAAAGCATCAAGGGTAGGAATGGGATTGTTGAACCAATCAATAGGCCCTGACGGGATAAAATCTTTGGTTTCGACTGCGTAAATGGGGTTTTGGTTAGGAGGCATGAGGGCTTCCTGTGGAGAGAAGAGTGCATGGTGATGTAGTGCATCCCATGGAGAGTCTGGGTAGTTTAGCTCTTCCAGTATTTCCTCGTCGCATTGGAAATGGTGGGAATACAAGGGGTCGTGAGGAGTGATCTTGTTGATAATGTGGTTTCCCCCTGATGGAGAAGCAGAGGGAGCAATGCTAGGAGATGGTGAGGGTTAACTCGACATAAACCATATATTGAAGTACTGAGGGGTACCCGTGGTGGTTGGGTGGAGAGTGTCCGTAGGGTAATGAGCAGGAGAGTTGGGGGGGTTGCGGGGTAAATCCTCAGAGACGTCATCTAAGAACCATGGAGGTGTTGGGAGTGCCTCAAGCTCAGGAGAAATGACATGAAGATTCTCTAGGGACAAGGTAATGTCAATTATTGCCTCTGGGAGTCGGTGAAGCAGGGCCAATTGACGTTGCCTGTATTCAAGAATCATAGGACACTGGTATGTAAAGTGAGCTAATGAATCGCAGAGAGAGCAAGGACATCTCATACGTTCATTAACTGAAGTGGTGACATAGCGGATGTCAGTGATATTTTTTGACGAGGACTTACCAGGATTGGAGTTGTTTTGGAAGTTCTGGCATACAGCCGCTAATGTCTGCCGAAAGCATGGCAGTGCCGGGCAATGATGGGTGTAATGGCCATACTCTGAACATATAGCACAAGCGTATTTGGTCTGCAACCCTTTACTACTGGAAGGGTGGGTGATAGTGGTGGGACTAGCAGTAGTGGCGGGTGTTGTGGGAGTTGGATTGAGGGGGATCAAATTTCGTAATTCAGGTAGTGATGGACAGTTGTTGGTTTGGTGGCCCTCTTTCTCACATAGTGTGCAAGGTGGTGGGATGCGTGGAGGAAGTGGAGCGGTGGGCTCTTTCTTCTTTCTCCTGCCCCCAGCTGTAGCCGGGAGGTTAGTGAGTGGTGGGGGGGGTTGGGGTAAGGACGAGTTTTGTCATGGGGATGCCTTCCTGTGGGGCAAGGGATGGTCGAGGGACCATCTCAGGTGGGTGTAAATACCAAACTGGGATTGCTAACACCATATTGGGAAGTGTAAGCATTGCGGTTACCTGAAAAATTCGATACCTGGTGGAGGGTAAAAGAAGGGAATTTGAGTGAGGGGTTGGGGAACTGTCTCCCAAATGGGACTATGCCCTTAAGGGGATGTGGATTTGTGGATGGTTGGGGTCGACGAGTGCGCAGGAGGCTCGAGCAGGAGTGGTTCTGCGACTATTGTGAGTTCCGTTAGATGAGATGATGCATACTTGATTAGTAGGATGAAGGAGTGGTGGTGCTCCATGGTATGTCCCTAACAAGGATGGATCTTTAAAAATCCTAGGACCCATCTCGATGAGTGGATATGCGTCTTGGTTGGTGTGGATGAGAGGAAGAATGTTATCGAGGTTGGCAGATGGGTTAGGATCATAATGTGAGACTTGGTCAATGGTAACGATCTTCCCATTGTGGGGGAACATCATTGTTTGAAAGAGGGAAGATGCCACTGCCTTCATAGCGTACATGTAGCTACGACCGAACAGGATATTATAATCGAGAGGGGCGTCGATAACTTCGATGTCGATGAGAATAGTCTTGCCCCCGAGTTCAATGGGGACGTTTTGGAAGAGCCCTTCCGGAGAGGATGGTCGTCCATCATAAGCTCGTAATTTGATGGCTGAGGGTATGAGTTCCCGGGAACCAAGTTTCTGCCATACTGTTTTGGACATAATGCATGTAGATGCACCTTCATCGATGATACATCGATGAACTGTGATGTTCTGTATTTTTACTGGTATTTGAAAAGCGATCAAGGTGGGAATACGAGGTTCTCCACTATCAAGATCAAAGGTGATGAGTCAAGTATCGACAGGTTCGACTTCCCCCAAGGTGGAAAGTAGGGATTTCCGCTGCGTAGGACAAGTCTAGAGGACTTCCAATACTGACATGGAAGCCGGGGATTGCGCTGAGTCATCTACCAAGCTATAGTTATGAGCTGCCCTAACCTATGGATTGTGGACATTCCTGCGCAAGGGGATGCGAGGGATGCATAGTGGTGGTTCGGCGGAAGGGTGAGGGATCACCAACGGGGGTCCCGTCGGTGTAGGGTTTGTCTCTGGAGAGATGGGAGTAGACTCATCTGGTGTATGATACTGGCGATTACACGTTTGCAGAACGATTTCTTTCTCACTGGTGAGGAGAATTGTACGCTCTGCTGGATTGTTGGGGTTGTGGTATTGTCCTACCTGAGGGGGGGGATGTTGTGTGTCCTGTTGGGTGTTTATCACACCTTGATGTGGATAGGATTTTGTAGCATGGCGGGAGGGGGTTGTTGCACATATTGTTGTGGTGCCTGTGGAGGGGTAGGTTGTGCAAGAGAATGGGGAAGACTACCCGAGTCTTTCAATCATTTGAAATTAGTGATCTGGGGGCAATGGTGAGTGTAATGACCAAAATCACCACAAAGGGCACAAGGGAAGATGGTTTTAACATTATTTCACCCTTGGCATTTGTTATTATTGACCCCTTGGGGGTTTTGGTTCCCTTGGTTCTGGTTGCCCCCAGTTGGTTGGTGTTGTGGGGGTTGATTCCCGTCGTGACCTGGGTTGTTGTGATTCCTATTCCATCCTTTCTTCTTGGCATTGTTCGATGGATGATTTGGGTTGGCTGTATTCAACTGTTCAAAACTTTGGTATTGTTGAGCAGCAGAAGGTTGAGAAAAATTTACCCCCGCATGTGGATGTGGGGGAGCCATGGGTTGTGGAGGACCAGGAAACGGGAAGTATGGATTTTGTGGTGGTACTGATCCATAAGGTACATAGGAAGGTGTAGTGCTTTC